>CABHPR010132095.1:11396-23483 GCA_902168415.1 Peromyscus melanophrys | reverse complement strand
AGTGCCCTGTCCTGGGATTATTTACAGAGCCTGTAAAAACCTAATTCCCAAGCCTCATTCATAATTCTTAGCAGAAACCCGTTAATACCACATTCAGACCACCAGGCGGCATTTCAGGGTACCTGTCTTCCCCTAAGGATCTGGCATAAAGAGCCTGATCTCTGAAAAGCCGATGGTGGATAGAAGCAAAATTGAAACTCTGCTTGCTAAATTCTTCTCCTTGAGGTCTCCTCTTAGCCTAGAAACAAGGGACAGGGAATGGGGTGTGGGGCTGGCTCCTTAGAAAGGTCTAGAATGAGTAGGTTAGACCAGCTTACTTAACTCTTCTTTTGGCCAGCTGACTTTTGGCTGCTAGGTTTCCTCAAAACCTCTGAGTTGAGGTTTGAGAATGGATGAGGGGGGGGAGCGGGGAGGGGCCCCCCGGGGATAGTCACCACATAATCCAGACAAAAGAACTTCTCCTGGCTTTGAGACCCAGCACACTGAGGACCCACTGAAGTCTGATTGATTTCCACTTATGGGACATTATAGCTGGCCTTTGGCCATCGTCCATGGATTCTTAGACCTAGTATGGGGACATGGTCAAAGTAATTAGCTAGTGGAGGTTTCCAGAATTCGTGAATATGTGTTACCTAGATATAACGTCTCTTCCAGTACACGACAGGGCAAGCCTACCACAAAAGGCTCACAGACAGAATTAAAATTGTCCAATCACATACATGGGGGGAGGGGCTACATGCATACGAATGTGCCAGGAGGTACTCTGTGTGTACAGAGGCCATAGCAGGAGGTCAAGAGTTTTCTTCTGCCACTGTCCTCCTTATCCCTTAAGACAGTCTCATACTGAGCCACAAGCTCGCTGTTTTGGAAAGGCTGGCTGGCTAGCAAGCCTGAGGAACCACCCGTATCCATTCCCTAAGGCTGGGATTATAGGCACATGCAGCCATGTCTGGGTTGTTTTTTGTTTTTGTTGTTTTATTTTTTAACATGGATGCTGGGCAATCAAACTCAGGTCCTTGAGCTTGCAAAGCATGTGCCCTTACCCACTGAACCATCTCCCTAGCCCCCATATACATTTTTACATCAATAAAAGTACACTTTGAGAAGTAGGTGGGAGACCTGGTGAGAAATCATGAGAGTAGAGGTGGGAAGGAAGGATGTACTAGCTGAAGGCAAGAGGGTACCAGGCTTCCAGTCTCCAGTCTTTACCCCACGCCATGCCCCGACACCCATCACTGATGATGCTATGGTTTTAAAGGCCAGATGAGCTTTGGGCAAAGGGTCCACAGTCAGAAAGTGCCTGGGGTTGATGACATCAAGGGCAGGGACAAGCTTGGCCTTGCCAAAGCCTTAGGTCATTGGTTAGACTTGGTACAGAACACAGCAGCCATGCTGGGTAGCACCAGTGGCTGGCCAGACACAGTGCCTTGTGACAGAGTGCTATATTAGTTCCTGTCTTTCTGCTAAGACAAAATATCCTAACCAAGGCAATTTAAAGGAGGAGCTGTTCATTTTAGCTCAGAGCTTAAGGGGACATAGTCCATCACAGCTGGAAGCACATACATGTCACAGGTGTTTCTTGTCTTCAAGGACAAAGTGCCTTTTGTTGGTGTTGACTGCTCTTGTTGATTTATCTTTTGGGCATCCTTATCAGAAATGTTGTCTGTGGTTTCGGAAAAAAAAAAACTAACCTATCAGAATTGATTTAATCTTGTTTTCTGGTAGGACTAGAAGTTAAGATCTTTGTCTTTCTAGGATGGTAAGAAGTCACTATCTAAAGCTACATATTACAACAGGGATGTGTAGATCCATGCTTGAACATTGGTCTAGCATGCATGACACCCTGAGTCTGATGTTCAACACCAAAAAAGATAAATCCAAACCAGAAAGCAGTGTTTCTACAGACGTAATTCACGCTCTCTCTCTCTCTCTCTCTCTCTCTCTCTCTCTCTCTCTCTCTCTCTCTCTCTCTCTCTCTCTCTCTCTCTCTCTCCCTCCCTCTCTCCCTCCCTCCCTCCCTCCCTTTGAATAGTGGCATTTCCTATGTATTAGGACCTTATTAGAAGCATCTGACTATTGCATCCTTCACACAGAGAGGAGAGGGTGACAACCTGTGCAGATACTTCTGTGCCCCTCTCTGTATAAAATGGATGCAGCACATAAGTTTGTCAGGTGCTCCCAAAAAGATCTTTCTTTCTCGCACATGCATGTGAATATGTGGTGCATGTACATGATGTACATGTGTTGGTGTGTATGTGTTTGTCTGTGTGTGAACACGTGTGGGAGGGGTGCCTGTGCACCTGTGTGTATGTGTGTAGAAATGTGAAGTAGGGATTGAGAGTCTTCCTTAATCTTTCTCCGCTTTACTTATGGCGGCAGGGTCTCTCACTGAACCTGGAGCTCATCAGTTCTGGCTAGTCTTGTCCTGGGATCCCTGGTTCTGCCTCCCTGGTGCTGGGATTACAGTAGGCTGCCACAGCTGCCTGGCTTTTTACTTGGATGCTAGGGATCCAAGTTCCAGTCTTCAAGAGGCAAACACTTTATCTACTGAGCCATCTCTCCAGCACCTGAAGAAGGCTTAACAAATAGGGAATGCCTTATTCAAAGGTAGTTCTGTGCGCGTATGTGTTTGTGTGTGTGTATGTGAGAGAGGGAGAGAGAGACAGAGACAGAGAGAGGGAGAGAGGGAGAGATAAAGAGAGAGATTTCACTACTGAAGCTCTTTCCATCTTTGCAAACCGTCTTTACTGAGCTATAGTTGATTATGTAGGAAGACATATTATTCACATACACTTTGGAATCTGACTCCCTGGGTTCTGTGTGGCAGAAATAATAGCTCACTGGCAAACTGCAACACTAGTGGGACCAGATCCTCTGGGAGCAGTAAAAGCAGGCAGGCGGAGCAGACAGGAATCCCTTCCCCAGTGCGTCTGCCTGGCATCTGAACGCGGTTTAAGCTCACCTCTCAATAATTCATTTTGCTCCTGTAGACAGCAGAGCTCGAAGAGTCTGGGTCCAGGAAGGAGCAGCAACACACAAAACCCATTCCTTTTCTTGTTCTTTGTACAAAGCCAGCCTTCAAGGCATTTTATCTTCATTTTGTAAATGTTAGTAGTACATGAATTTTTATCACACATATATTTTCCTTTTGTTACCAAAAGAAAATTTTCTGGAATTTAGAAATTGCTAAAGCCCTCTTACTCTTGGAAAGGGTGACAGAGACAAATGCCTTGAGCTGGGGTCCTTTGCCCCAGCCCCTTCCTCCTATGTTAGGTGGTTGAGGCCGAGCCAGAGGCTGGAGACAGCTGTTCCCAGCTCCCTGTTCCAGTCATGCCCAGGGACAAGGGAATCCCCTTCCATGCTTGGGCTTGAGCTAGAAGGGGGGAAAGTCCATTTGTTGAGCATTTGCCAGGTTCCAGAAATTCTTCTAAGCCTCTTACAGGTTTCATCTCATTGAACGATTCCAACATGTCAATGAGGGGGGTGCTTTCTGCAACCTGTATTTACAGGGTTCAAATCTGTCGCGCAGAGAGCTTAAGTGACTTACCCAGGGTTATAGGATTAGTAAGTCGGAGGCAGGGGTTAGACCCTAGGCAATAAGATTCCAGAACCTATGGTATCATCACTAAGGCCAAACATTCCAGGGTGGGGTGGGCCAGGGACACAGCCTCCTCGCTATGGATAGCTGTCCTTTATTCTACAGCCACTGCAGGGGCATAAAGACCCAGCTGCCCAGTCTGGTACAACAGCAGCAGAGTAACAGCCTTTCCCTGCATTGGATTTTATAGTTATCTATTTCCTTCCTTACTGTGGAATCCCTTCCTTAGGGCAGAGGGTGTGTAGGGCAAGCAAGGATCTACACAGGTTGCTTTCGTTGTAGACTCCATTGTGGCTCCACTGGAAGGGAGGCTGGGAAAATATTTGTTTGGTTGATAAGTGCTTTCTGCTTTCTCAGAAGCCACTGGGGCCCCAGGATTCAGAGAGCAGCCAGTGAGAGGCTTATCCCAAGACAAAATTCTTTATAACCTTGTTGGTGCTCATCCAAATCCTACACCCTTTTGTTCAAACAGAGCAGAGCTAAGTCAATGGGGCACAGAGGAAAGAATCCCAACTATTTGGGAGTCAGCCCTGGTTTTGTATCTCATAGAGAGGTGGGGAAAGTTATCCCACAGGGAAGGGAGGTGGAGCAACCTGAGACAGAGAACTGGAACAATGAATGAATGTGGCCATTCAGAGAACCAGGGAAAGTATGTGTGCCTGCTTTCCACACCACTGGGCGTGGCCAGTTCCCTCTTTGCCATCCTGGCTGGCCAAGTGATAGACACCAAGGGAAGCCTCTGATGTGTTGAAGGCCGAAGGGAGGCTAAGGTGTGGAGAAAAGTGCCAAGGCATTGTGGTGGACCACACCTGTAATCCCAGCACTTCAGAGGCTAAAACAAGATAACTGTTGTGAGTTTAAGGCCAGCTTAGATTACGTAATGAGTATTAGGCTAGCCTGGGCTCCTGAGTGAGACCCTGCTTCAAAACACCAAGGGCTGGAGAGATGATTTTGTCAATAAAGGTGTTTACCACCAAGCCCGAGTTTGATCATAGAGGACCCACATGGTGGTAGGAGAGAATTGACTCCCAAAAGTTGTCCTCTGACCTCTATACACATGCCAAGGCATGAGCATGCACCCATCCACAATACCTGCATATACACATATCTATGTAAATGTAATTTTACAATAGTAAAACAAACAATATTTAAAGGCACCAATAACTCTCTGACAAGGCCCTTGTTCTTGCCTGCACCTGTGTGTGTGGCAGATGCTTGCTCTGCTCCTACAGGCTTTGCTCAGTCTGTGGACCCACTACCCTCATTTTCTTTACCTCATAGGTGTGAAAAGCTGATTGTTGTCCTAGCTCATAAACCAACAGTTGCATCTGTGTCCATGGCAAGAGGAGAAAGTAGAGGAGGGTATGGGGGAACAACAGGCTTAGTTAGAACCTTATTTTCACGCATGAAGGAGGTATGTATTGCTATTTTAAAAATCCATTTATAGGTTAATGATCTGGTTCATCAGGTAAGGACTCTCGCCAAGCCTGACAGCCTGAGTTCTATCCCCGGGATCCACACAGTGGAAGCAGAGAACTAACTCCGGCAAAGTGTCCTCTGCCCTCCACATGTGCACTGCAGCATGAGCCCACCCACATACAAACCAAATTTACAAATGTAAAAGTCCATCTTTAAATAGTGTGCAGATGGGTAAATGAATGGGCTGTCACATTTAATACCAGCAGGTGCGCTCATTTGGTTCAGTATTAGTAACAGAGAAACTAGGAAACTCCTTATTAAATTAAGTCACTGCATCCAGGCAGAGCTGATGGGAGGAAACTTCAAAGGGACTTTTAGCAGCTCTTTAGCGTCAGTATCTGCATTGGAACAGCAAAGGGGAGGTTGGGTTCCATTGATTACTGGAGGCCAAGGAGCTTTTGGGGGTGGAATTTCCCAAAATCTCCTCTCGGCAATATGTACTCTTGGAATAAATAATGTACCTGTTGTGAGACTGGGATGCCTTCCCTGCTCCTTCCCTCTGCTTACGGTGTCATGTGAGTGGCGAAAACATGGCCTCTTGCTAGACAACAGCAGTGTGGTGTGTGGAGCTCCTACTGTGTGCCAGATGCTTTCACTTCTCACCTTCATTTACTCTCTATGATGGACTATTTTTGTTCCCATCATGAAAGGAGGAATAGCGGGCGACCAAGTAAGGGTCACTTACACAGCTGGCCAGTGGCCACCTGGGAATTGGAGTTGCATTATCAGTTTTTAAAACCTGTGCTTTAGTCACGCTATCTTGACAACTTGCGTTCCGGTGCTCACCCCAAAGTTGGGACTCTTGGAATGAAAACCCATCTTATGGATGACAGGCAGACCCATTCCTTTGGGTCTGGTCCCAGCATGGTGAGGGGAGTCCTAAGAGCCAGGCTTTCCCTTCTCCAGCAAAGCAGAACCAGAGGGATTCCCATGAACCTGTATTAATTCTTGCCCAGAGTTCTGCCACTGAGCATAGGAAGAAGGTTCCATTTCCATTAACCCCCTTGGGCCATTTCAAAACAGAAGATCCCTGTGTGAGGTAGACACAGTCCTACCCAGTGGTGTAGGCATACTGATGTGGCTTGGGGAGGACTTGGGAGAGGGCATGGTCTCTCTCATGGGACAATGCACAGTGTCCCCTTTCAAAACAAGAGAAACAAGGTCACGTGGGACTAAAGGTCAGAGAAAAGGCTGTCTCGTGTCTAGCCAGCCAGCCCGTTGTGGGTTGCCTCTTTGGTCTTTGGTTCCCCCAAGTGTGGACTGTGTGGGAAAGGAGGAAACCAAAGGTCTCAGCAACATACAAAATCCGATCATATCTAGTTATTAAAATGTAAAATTGAGCCAGGCATGGTAGCACTCTCTTATTTATTTTTTATTTATTTATTTATTATTTATTTATTTATTTAGGGTTTTTTCTGTTTGTTTGGGTTTTTTTGTTTGTTTGTTTTTTGTTTTTCAAGACAGGGTTTCTCTGTGTAGCTTTGTGCCTTTCCTAGAACTCACTTTGTAGACCAGGCTGGCCTTGAACTCACAGAGATCCTCCTGCCTCTGCCTCCTGAGTGCTGGGATTAAAGACATGCACCACTACTGCCCAGCAGTAGCACTCTCTTATAATTCTGGCACTTAGAAAGCAGAGACAGGAAGGTTGAAAATTCAAGGCCTACCTGGGTTATATAGCAAGAAATTTAAAAAAAAAAGGCAAAATGACAACAAATATATAATTTTGCGGGTTTGTTTGTTTTGAGATAGAGTCTCTGGACATAGCCCTGGCTGTCTTGGAATTTGCTGTGTAGACCAGGCTAGCCTCAGACTCACAGAGATCCACCTGCCTTTGCTTCCCATGCAATGGGATTAAAGGCAAGCACTATCATACCTGGCAATTTTGTAGGTCTTCATTACCTTTATTTGCAATTCTAGAATCAGACAGCAGCCTGAACCTCAAGTAGTTGAACGTGCTGCCTCAGCATGTGGACAGGATATACTTATAGCCAGAGCAAAAATGAAGTAACCTACAGAGACTGGAAGTGAACTGATGGCACTCATACCTGTCCTGGGTGAACGTGGTTTGAACCTTCAGCACCTCACCTCTTCAAGGCTCAGCCACTTGTCACAAGAGCATGTCACAGTCTGCTTACACGCGCATTAGGATACAGTTCACTCTGTCCAGAAAAGCCTGGCCAAACTTCAGACGTGTACAGAGCAGCAGAACGTGAAGCTACATTCAATTCAACGGTGCAATTACCCCCTAAAAAGTGACAGAAAATGTGGAAAGGCCCATCATACACGAGAGCTGGAGCTGGGGAGTTAGCTCACAAATAGGAAATCCTTCTCTCACACACAGATCTCTCTACAGCTGGTACTTCCCCCAGTGGGTGCTGTTCCTGTCAGCTCCCAACCTTCCCACTGGGCCCTCCTCAGGTCATCTGTCCCTGAGGGGCCTCTTCCTGTCATCTGTCCCTGAGGGCTGGTGTTGCTATGAACCAGAAAAGAACTCTAACACTTACTGGGCACCGATACGTCATCCCACCTCATTTTTAGCGTATTCTTTTCTTTACATTTTAAAATTAATTTTTAGTTAGCATATAAAGAAAGAAGCTTCATTGTGACATTTAGATCCATATATAACATTATTTTTGGTTTTGTTCTTGTCTCCTCACTGCCCTCCCTTCCCCCCTCCACCTCTTGCTGCCTCCCTTATTTTTTACATATTTTCCATCGCCCTCTCCTGCTCCCCTCCCCCTGACCCTAAGATGAAATACACCAGACTCAGAAAGACAAATACTGCATATTTTCTCTCACGTGTAGAATCTAGATTTTTTTCTGAAGTATTAAAATAGAGGAAGATGCTTAGAGAAGGAAAGGGGAAGAGGGTGAGCACAGCCAGAGTCTGTTGTACATGTGTGAAAATGTCATGACAAAGCCCAGTGCGTTGCACAATTGATTTATGATGACTAGGGATTTTCAAAAAAACAAAAGTGAATTTGAAGCTCTGAAACTTGTCAACCTCTCAGTCAACACTCTGAAGCCCAGAGAGAGGGATAGGCCTAACACCAGTACTCGGCAGGAGCTTGTAGATTAGCGAATGTATCTCCTCCGAAAGCAAGCCTGAAAAACAGATTCCTCTTCACTGTGCTCCCTACAGCCACTACAGGGGTTCACAAGGCAGCATTCAGCAGAAAAGTTTTTCTCATCCCAATGATGAGGAGGCTCTGTCCTCGCCATAGGCAAGCTGAGTCCTGCTGTTCCCTCACAGGCTCATTGCAAAATAAACAGCCAACCCCGCTGTCCATCTGGCCATAGAGTCATGACTGACATTCGGGGTGGTTACCCCAAACCTAGTGTGCGTCACATGACTCTAGATTAATAAATGGAGTGAAGAGGGATACTTCTGGGGCAGTTCAGAGAACATTCTACTTTCCTTTTCTAAGCTGATGTCGTCAGTCCTCGGAACTGAGTAACTGGGCTCTCCAGAGCAAGCTGCTTCTACAGATCCAAGGCAGACTCTCAACCGAATGTGGCTGCCCTCCCTCCGAGATGCACAGCCAGCTGGATCTTGCTTTTTCTTTCTCTCGAGATTTTTATCAAAAGTGCTCTTCTTTATAGTTCCCAGACATTTATGTCCTGTCCACTGTACAGTTGGCAAAGATTTTTTTCCCATTCTGTAAACAGCCTCGTTGCTCTGCTGAGGGTTTCCTTTGCTGTGTAAAAGCTTTTGATTTCATACAGTCTGTTTGCCAATTTGAGGGATTGTTTCCTGTGCCGCTGGAGTTCCCAGCCAGTCCTGCATGTGCCTATGGCTTGGAAGGTTTGGCTTTGTTTTCCTATAACAGTTTCAGGTCTTATCTCTATGCTGAGTGAAATAAACCATAATCAGAGAGATAAATATCACCATTTCATATGCAGTGTGTGTGGGGGGGAGGCATGGGGGACGAGGATGCACAGGATGTCAAAGTGGGAAGGGGACTGTGACACGGGAGAAAAGGCTTTAAGACGGAGGGACAAGAGAGGGTGATAGAACACACGTGACAAGAAAGTAGAAGAGATCACTTTGGGAGAAACATGGGGGGGCGTGCCATTATGAAACCTGTTTCTTTGTAAAACAGAAAAGCTTAAAGAAAAAGAAAAGGATGATTATAGAAAAATGTTTCATGCTAGTGGTTAAGAACTTTTTTTTTAATGGAAAGTGTTTATCACACATGACTCTCCTGAGTTTTCTTGCATTTGAACATGAAATATAAGAAGGCGATGCTTTGTTTCAGTACTGGAGATTTATTTCTGGTCTTAGTGTTCAATGTTTCAGCTAGACCTGCCTTTTGAAAGATGAAAGTGGCCTCCCTCAGGTCCCTCATTTGAAATTAAACATTTACCTTCTTACAATTAAAATGGCATATACACACAAAAAAGGAGTATGTGTTCATTGTAGACTTTATTTGAGACAGGATCTCACTCTGTAGCTCAGGCTGGCCTGATCTCAGTCCATAGCCCTAACTGTCCTTGAACACACAATCCTCCTCATCAGCCTCCCGAGTGCTGGGGTAGTAGACATGAGCCATCATGCCCAGCTCACTGTAGACTTCTTAAAATGTTCAGACTAGTTTCAGAAAAAAAAGAAAAGAAAAGAAAGAAAACTTGTAATTGTACCACAATCTTAGGTTTCTTCTTTATATGTCTAGTGCTTAGTCTCCACAGAGCTGGTATCACACAGGAGCCATGAAACTTTCTTAAGATCATGTCTTATAGTGATGTTTAGTAACAATGTTTAAATCTTTACAAGCATCCATCACGTGGTTGCCTCATATTTCAAAGTCTAGATGAGCCACAATATGTAACTCAATAACTCCTATTGTCATACTTGGTTGTTGGCAAAGTTTGTGCCATTCCAGAAGATAGAAAGTCTGAAATGTCAGGGCTGGCAGAGTTGGCTTCTTCTGAGAGCTCTGAGGATGTATCTGGTCCATTCCCCTCTGGTTGTTTCTGGCAATACCCATCAAGCCTTGATAGTCACAGCTTTATAAACACATGGGTAATTTGTCTCTGTGTTTACGTTCCAATGACATTCTCCCTTTGTCTCCGTGCTATCTTGTGAAAACACCAGCCATATTTGAGTAAGGACACAGTTTACTCCAGTAAGACTTCACTGTAACCTACAGCAATCTGTTTACAACTGTGCTTCCTCTCTGAGTCCCTTTGGATTAGTCTCAGAACAAAATCTATGCTGCCCATGACAGATTGTAGAAGTGTCCATACACGTCTGGAAAGTTGGCTCAGCAGTTAAGAGTGCTCGTTGCTCTAGCAGAATAACCAGGCTTTATTCCCAGCACCCACATGGTGGCTCACAACTTTCCCTCGACTGACTTCTGAGGGCACCAGGTATGCTGATGGTGCACAGACACTCACATAGGTAAAGCATTCATAAAGAGAGAATAACAAAATAAATCTAAAAAGTTAAAGTAAGAGAAGAAGCCTATAGAAAGAGGTTGCTGACAGGGCAGTAGCCCTGTGGAGTAGGGTAGGATTACTTCACTAGCCGGCTTGCCTTTCTCTCTGGGAGAGTAGCCTTGAACTTACAGTTGGCGTGGACACATAGGCTCAGCCAGTAGGTGAACACAGCTGGAAATTGTTAGGCAGAACTTCTTTTTCTTTGACTTTAATTTCCCATGTGGAAGAAAACACATTTTAAAAGACCCTTATCTGTCACTCCCTAACCAGTCCTCCTCTGTGACAGATGAGTGGCCTAGCTATGAGCATGGTCCAGTCAACCCTTTTCTGCTCTTTGGAGCCAACTGCCTGCTGCCCTCTGCTCCTACATACACTAAATTACCTCAGAACAGCTCCTGGGGGGTGGGGGCGGGGGGGGGGAGGGGGGGGGGGGGTGGGGAGAGGCCTGTCCTTGTCAAAGACTGGTTTTGAATGGGTGAATCTGACTAATTCTGGGCGCTCAAGGCTAATGTGTAACAAAACTAACTGATGTGGGCCACCTCCCAACCTGGGGCTTATTGCTGTTGGAAATGTGTCTGTGTGTTCTTCTCTTCTACCCACCTCCCGGTTTAAGACTCAGTTCCAAGTTTGGGGAGGGAAAGGGGGCGTGTCTCTAGGTTCCCTTGTGCAGAAGAGACCAGAGCTAGCTTGATTTTAGATGCTCTCCCTACACTGCAGAAACCAAGTGGAGTGGGCACAGAGAGGTCTGGGGATGCATGTTGTCTGGGTGCGATTGTGCTGCAGCAGCACACTGCTGCAGACTGGATCGTCTGTGCTAATTTATTGAAAAGTCCAATAACAAGGCATTGGCAGGTCGGAGGTCTGGTAAAGGCCTGGTCTCTGCTTCTCAAACAGCACCTTCAATGCTGTTGTTCCCACACTTGTGGTAGCCTCGCTAGTGCCCTCCATCCCTTTTATGAGCTCTTTTATAAGTCACCAACTCATTGACTGTGGAGGAGCTTTTGTGGCTGGGTGACCTCATCAAGGCCCCGTCCCTTGACAGTGTTGCTGGGGACTGAGTTACAGCAGGAACTCTGGAGAACATGAACACCCAGCCTTATGTTACCTTATGGACACAGCTTATGTTACCTCCAGCTCCCACGGGACTCCCTGAAGTGATGAAAGTATAGGACAGGGGTGCTTTGTCCATTTCTAGCTGCTTCTATCCCTGTTTGTCAGTCAGCAGACATTCGAGGAAAATCTGCTCTGGGCAAAGAGCTCTCTGTGCTCCCTGCTGTGAACGTGGAGAACCTTTAAGGCAAGCACTGTCTGCCCACAGTAGATGTACAGCTTTGCTGGCAAAACAGAGGACATAAAAAAAGACAAGTTACAGTACACGACAGGATATGAACAGTGCCAGAGAGTTTCACAGGCAGTTAGAGTGCCATAAAAATTCAGGAGAGTCATTGGAACAGTTTGAACCGATAAGAAATTGGGAGGGATACTTGTTGAAGGAGGAATTATTTCAGTCCAGGGGAACAGTGTATGGAAAGCAAGCTTGCAACTAGTACAACATATTTTTGCAAGCCATT
>CABHPR010132095.1:0-10428 GCA_902168415.1 Peromyscus melanophrys | reverse complement strand
CCTCCTCCTCCTCCTCCTCCTCCTCCTCCTCCTCTTTTTCCACCTATCCTCATCCATCCCCATACCACCCTCTCTCTTGTATGTGGTAGCCTAATCAATATTTTTTTTTCATTCACCCTACATTCATTTGAGCAAAGCAAATCACCATCTTTTAGGGATCATCAGGAAATCACTTCCTCCAAAGCCCTCCCTGGTTCCCATGGTCTTATCAGATGCATTTGCTAAGAGCAGAACCCTGGGCTTCCCCTATGACAGCATCGGTTGCATCAAATTGGAATTGTCTAGTAACTTTCCCCAACTCTCCACAAAGCTAACCGCTGTGCCATGCTTCATAGCACATGTGAGCAATGGAGATAAAAAATAGAGCCTGTGGCACTGGGCTGCTGTGAGGGTCAGGTGAGGTGGCGTTTGAGTAAGAGCACTGCTAGAGCATTACAGAGACGGCATCCATGCCTGTGTCCTTTTGTAGACTCTAAGTCCTAAGGGACAATTTGCATTTTCCTCATAGTTACGTCCTCTGTAAATGCTACTAAAGGAAGATTTTGGTCAAACAATTAATCAGACAAGTGCACAGATAATTCAACGCTATCTCAGGGTTCCAAGATCCAGGATAAATAGTGGGTAACAAATAAAACCAGTTTCCAAAGATGGGAGAAGACAGACGCATAAGCAGTGACATAAGACTGTTCTTAGAGGGAATGCCTTAGCACTTTAGAGGTATAGGCTAGAGGATCGCGGGTTCAAGACCAACCTTGTCTACATAGTGAGTTTAAGGGCAGTATGGGCTACAAGTGGCTCTGTCTCCAAAAAAAAAAAATTATTTAAAAGAAGAAAATAAAATAGAGGTTGCTCTTCACATTAGTAGAGAAAAACTTGGTATGGTAGTTCATGCCTGTAATCCAGCACTGGAGACTCTGAGGCAGGAGGATCATCATGAGAAAGCCAGCCTGGGCTACTTCATGAGTTCCAGACCAGTCTAGGATACAGTGAGAAAAATTATCCTTAAGTAAATAAATAAGTAAATAGAGAAGCAATAGCTTATTTACAAATAAAATATGGATCATTTTCATTAGCCTTTTGAGAAAAACTGAAGCGAGAATCTGCTCACAGCACAAACAAAAGTAGTTCCGTAGGCAGCTAGGTATAGAAAAGAAAATATTTTTTTAAAAGAACCAAAACCCACAGGAAAGTAAAGCTGCTATCTGACCTGAGGCAGCTCTGAGACTGATGTTCCTTCACCAGCATGGGGAGATGCTCTCTGGGAGCTGGGAGCTGACAGAGGGTCAGGAGGGTCCTGCCTGGTGATATCTCAGGCTGGGCACTGAGCTTGGGACAGGACACCTGGCTTCTCTGGACCTTGTTTCGTCACTGGTAAATACAGATTCTTATGCTGAGTATGGTTGGCCTGTAATACCTGTACCCTGGAGGCTGAGGCAGGAGATGAATGTAGGGCTAGCCTGAGCTACACAAGGAGAGCCTGTCTCAAAAATAAATAAATAAATAAATAAATAAATAAATAAATAAATAAATAAATAAATAAATAAATAAATAAAATAAAATAAAAACTAACATTTAAAAGAAGATATGTTCTGTGGATTTAATGTGGAGATAATGCTTGTATATCACAGGTGATATGCAATACCTAACTGCTTATGTTTTCATAGATTTATATTAAAAACATGCCAGCTGATTACGTCTGAGGTCAAGTATAGACTGTTGTCTTTGGGGTTTTTCCTTTTAACTGTAGGATCTAATAACTGCAATAAGCATGCTCTGTTTTTAAAATAAAAGGGAAAGCAAGTTATTTTTAAGTTTAAAATATTAAAAATCTCATCACTGGAGAATATTTTTGGTCATGCAAAAACAGCCAAGATCTACTATTAAGAGATTTATAAGCAGGATAATTTGGATTATGAAAATACTTGTTATGCCTATATGTATAACCTCCTGGGAAGAATGAAAAGCTCACAGCATCCACAGCCCCTGTCTCAGGCCACAGCCCCTGTCTCAGGTCTGAGTTACATGTGATTTGACTTTATTTCTTGTTTTCTCATGTTTCCTAAATTCTTCACAAGGATATGATTCTTAGCAATGACAGGGAGAAATGTTTTGTTTTGTTTTTTTTAAAGAAAGAAACAGTATAATTTTTTAACAAGATCAAAGAGCTTTTCATCTGAAACAGAGGGGAAGAAAGGATTGCTCTAGATTAAAAGGTAAAAAGAATAAAGAAAGTCCCAACTAATGGGCTATATTTTCCTCTGCAATAGAAGGTGAGGGAAAGAATGGCTTAGGCTTTGAAACAGTTGTGAGGAATGAAAAAGTCTAATTAGAGAGAGTTTTCTCTTTTATGTGATCAGGGGTTAAGGCCTACTGTGTTGAAAAACCTAACTAACCTCATAGTGTGAACTGGAGCCTTGTGCCCCCAGCAGACAGGGGCACAGGGCTGGGAGTGGGGAGTTTTCACCTAAGGCTGCTGAGAGGCTGCACAGGACACACCACACAGCGCATGGAGGGCTGCAGAACATTGGAAGTGGTTCATTGGAAGTGACAGAGATACTGTCAGATTTGTAAGTTCCTTTTTAAATCTTGCTTGGCTTTTAGAAAGTTGGCAAATGCCAGCCAGGCATGGTCACACGTGCAATCCTAACACTCAAGAGGCTGAGGCAGGAGAATTATGAGTTCAAAGTCAGTCTGGACTATATAATGAGACTCTGAGTCAAATAAGTCAACAAACAAATAAAATTTAAAAAAAGAAACAATGAGACAGAAGAATAGAATAGCATAGGCAGATGTTATAGTTGACCATAGCGTAGTATCCCCAAAGAGCTATGTATCAAATCCTTGGCCCTATGATCAATCACGCTTGAGAGATGGTGGAGCCTTTAATAAGTGGGGTCTAGAGGGAGAGTACTCATGCACATATGTGAGGTGCTGGGTATCAGACCCTGGGTATTGTGATTTGAATATCCCCAAATGCTCATGTGTCCAGCACTTGGTCCTCAGCTGATGGACTTGTTTTAGAAGGAGATCTTAGAAGCTTTAGGAGGTAGAGACTCACTGATGGAAATGGGTCAGGGGAGGTGGGCCTTGAGGTCTGAATACAGGTCCCACTTTCTGTCCACTCTACTTCTTTTTTTTTTTTTTTTTTTTTTTTGGTTTTTCGAGACAGGGTTTCTCTGTGTAGCTTTGCACCTTTCCTGGAGCTCACTTGGTAGCCCAGGCTGGCCTCGAACTCACAGAGATCCGCCTGGCTCTGCCTCCTGAGTGCTGGGATTAAAGGTGTGCGCCACCAACGCCCGGCTTCTACTTCTTGACTATGGGTACACTGTGACCATCCACCTCCTGCAGCCACACCTTTCCTTCCATGATGGGCTGCATCTCTTCAAACCCTGAGCCACAATAAAACCTTCCTCCCCTAAGGTGCTTTGAGTCGGGTATTTGGTCACAGCAACAAGAAAAGTAACTAACGCTCGAGACGGGCACTCCACCATGGAGCTACACTCCTTGGCCTAGTGGTAGGCTTTTAGATCTTGGGGAGTATGTCCCTGAAGAGACTGAGACCCTAATGTCTTTTCTTCTTCCTCTCTTTTTCTTCCCAGCTATTTAGTAAGCTGTTCTCTCTGCCAGTGTGTTTCCATCATATGCCCTGCATTATCACAGCCCCAGGCGCAATAGGACTACCCCAGTATGGACCAGAGTCTGTCCAACTAGGACCCACAATAGCCCTCCCTTCCCTCTTTATAAACTGATTATCTCGGGTATAGTGACAAAAAGATGACTCACTCAGCCAGTATTACTTATTGATTAACTTTTTGGCAACAAAAAAGATGGAATTATTGAGAATGCAATCAACTCAGGCAAATATATAAAAGTAAACGCTCCTCCCAGAATTTACCTGGAGATGCCTTTTTGTTGACATCTGGTAGATATGCCATTGCCTATCCTACCAATCAGAATAGGGATGATCACAAGTGAACAACATCTTACTATTTGGTCAAATACTGTAGTTCTCGTTTGGGAAGAACTCGATATCTGCACAGCTACTGAAAGGCATCTCAAAGGCATTGATAACCTCGGTCTTGTTATCAATGTCATGGCAACTGGGAACTGAGCATGTTAGTGCTCCAGCTTATTCTGCTCATTTCACTGTCAAGAGAAATCCCTGTCGAGAACTGGGCCTGCTTGCTCAGTCTGCTGCATGGAACAGCTCCGTTCTCCTGGTCCTCGCCTCCTCTATGTTTCTGAGTCTGGCCTCTAATGTGACAGACTTCTCTTTTGTCCAGTCTGCCAAAGAATCAGTTTTGCCAGATGTCAGAAGGTAAAGACACAGAATGTTGGTAAGGGGCGGGGGAAGTTGCCTGAAGAGGGAGGGGCTACTTGTGGGCAAAGCAGCCCTTCTCTCCGTGTTAGTTGGTACTTGAGTCCAACTTGCCAATCTTTCCCAAGGGTGTTTCATTCTAGCGCTCTGTGTGTGCTAAGGGCATCGTAACAATATACTGTTGCCTGGGCAACTTAAACACTCCGGGTTTATTTCTTCATGATGCTTAATGTTCTAGTCCAAGATCAACGTTCCAGATGGACAGGAAAATATTGTTTTTCTCCCATCTTTATTAAGTTCATAGCTGAGACACCCCCCCCAAGAAAAGCACAGAATAACAAGAGAAAAGCACACAAATGTATTTAATGTAAGTCTCACGGGGTTTTCAGAAATGAAAACTCTTTTTCCTAAAGCAGAGAAACCTGTGCATCCTTTGTTTCGGACTGATGAAGAGTGGCCAGTTGGACAGAAAGGTGATTGATTCAGAGCAGTCTGACTTACAGTGTGAGCCGGGGCGTCTGCATGTTGAGCTTCTGTGTGTTTGTAGAAACAAGAGCATTCCTTCCTTGTAGGTGCAGAGCAGGGACTTCTCAATGGGGTTTATGTTGGCTTGGGAGAAAGATGAGAAGGTGAGACTGAGCTCACCTTTGTTGTTGTTGAGACAGGCTCTCACTCTATGGCTCAGGCTGATCTGGAACTTGTAGCTCACAGTGGCCTCGAACTCAAGGCAGACCTCTCGAGTTCTGGAGTTACAGGCAAGAGCCATTGTGCTCAGCTGTGCTGGTGGAGCTGCAGGGTTTTTGTTTGTTTTTGTTTTTATGTTTTGTTTTTTTTTTTAGTTGTTGTTTATTATTTTTTGTTTGTTTGTTTCAGCACTAGGGCTAAACCTAGAGCCTCTGTCACAAACTCTATCACCAGCCAGAACTCATCTTCTACTGACTAGGGGGTCTGCTGTTTGAAATGCCAGAGTGCCACATTGGCACTGCGTGGACTGAAACCCACACAGCAGATGCTGGTGAGGGCTCCCCTCTTGCTTTTGGCTTCCCTACTTCCTGGTATATGCATCTAGAGAAACAAGGGCACTAATTTCACTAGATCAGGGCCCCAGCCTTATGACTTCATTTAATTTTACTTTCATACTCCAGATAGAACCATAACTGGGGGTTAGAACTTCCAAGTATGAAATGGGGGGTGGGAAGATGACACACTCTCCCCAGCCAACCAATTCTCTGCCCAGCACTTCCTCTCACTGCACACTCATATCAACCCTATGACTACTACTGTTCCTATGTCTTATGTCTTCATAAGACTTTCAAAGGGCAGGCCCCAGGCACTATCTTGTCCACTGGAATGCTGGGATCCTGCCCAGGCCTATTTATAAGGGCCAACTGTTAAAATTAAAGAAAGATTGTAAGCTCATTTGTTAAGACAACCATGATTGAAAATTAACTTCCATAAATGTAGAATTAAATAAATAAAATTTTAAAACAGTGATAAATAATGTCCAACACCCATCAGTCCTCACTTACTACACTGGAAACAGAAAAGCAAGAGAAGGATACTCCTGTTTCTTACACAAAAGTGTGCTTTTATTGGTACTAATATTGCCATTGTAAAGTGCGGTGGTGGAGGTAATGTACTCCCCTACCCGGCTTTGTGTTCGGTGAGGCTGTTAACTTCAGAATTAACGAGGGAGTGTGCATGCTGCGAGCATCAATACACACTGCCAATCAGTGCCCTTGGTCAGAGCCAGCCCTTGGGCTCTATCAGCGTGACACTGAGAGTCTGTGCTGTCACCAGCTTCCACGGCAGGGTGCCCAGTGAAGGTGGGAAGGAGGGGGGACAAATGACAGCAAAGAGGCTGATAATCACAAAAACCAGAGGATGCTGGTGAGGTGGGGCATCACTCCTGCCCACACCTTGCTGAGTGCACGACCCGCAGCCTCAACTTCATGTGCTGTTTCCTCTGCTTCGGCTTTCTCACGTTGGCTCCTACACATTGTGCAAAAGAGTGAAACGCGGTCCAGCAAATGTGTGCTTCCTATTTCTGAACCCTGTTGCTTCATCACATTTCAAAAGAGGTGTAGGTTTTACAATCCAGTTCATCCCATTAGAGATAAGGGTGTGGCAATGCCCACTGCAGAATTTGTATTTACCGTACATGACATATTTACGACTAGATCCTGAGGAAGGTAGGCAGGGCGGGGTCACTTTGTGGCAAGGTCGCTTTCACCGCAAGTTCCGTTCCCATGCACCCCCTTTCCAGTGCCGTGTAGAAAAGGGAACTATACTGTGCCCGCCAAGCTGGCTATCGTGCACAGAAGACCAATGGAAAGTTATACCCAGAAACTGCCAAAACTAAATCCGGAAGTAATTGCTCCTACCAAAATGTTGTATGAATACTTATGGACAGTATTTCCTTGAGACATTTGTAATGTATGTGTCTATTAAGCATTGCACAGTTTTCAGGGCTGGGAATGTGGCTCAGTGGTAGAACACTCACTTAGCATGCATGAAGCCCTAGTTTTAATGCCCAGCAGTAAAAAAAATAAGTATATATACATATATATATAAAGTATATATAGAGAAAACTGATATACGTGTACGTACATATATGAATATTAAACAGTTTTCATTCTTGTTGATGTTTTATTTTTTCTTTTTAAAAAGGAGGTTTTGTTTTGTATCCCAGGCTGGCCTCACACTTATTGTGTACCCTGGGCTGTATCCTTGAACACACGGTGATCCTCCTGCCTCAGCCTCCTGAGTGTTGGGATTATAGAGTGAGCCACTCTGTGCAGCTAAAATAGATTTTTGAAACAGGGTCTAACTGTGCAGCCCAGGGCAGCCTCAAATACAAGATCCCCTGCCTCAGTCTCCCAGATGCTGGAGTTACAGGCTTGTGCCATCACATTTGGTTTCGTTTTCTTTTGTTATGTCAAAACAGGGGAAGAACTAGGAAAATGAACAATGAGGCAGAATCCCAAAACAATAACAAAGACTGGAAAGAAAACGGCAGAGAAGTGTATATCATCACCACAAACATGTTTAGAATTCTTTAGTCAGCTGCTTTCAAAGAGGTCCTTTCAAGGGAGTCATATCTTCGTCACTAAACTTTGAAGGTCCCTTATTTGACAGACAAAACCATATGAACTCATTAACTGGATGATTGATTAGCATGAAGAAATATCTGTTCAGCCCTTTCCTACCAGGACCTGGGGTGGCACAAACTTGTGTCTTTTATGTTCTGATTCTTAGACACTAAATAAATAAATAAATAAATAATTCTTGAGAGACTGGAGAAATGTCTTTAGGGTTAAACACTTGCCAGCAAGCTCTGTGTGTGAGGATGAGAGTTCAGATCCCCAGAACCCCATGTAAATGTCATATGGGTGTGGTGGCCTGCCTATAATTTCAGCCCCAGAAGGTAGAAAGAGGAGAGCCCCAGAGCATACTGGCTATCAAGAGTTGACATATTCATAAGCTCTGGGTTTCGTTGAGAGTCTGGGTTTCATTGAAAGACCCTTTCCTAAAAACTATTGTAGAAGAGCCAACAAGAATGATTCCCTACATCAACCTCTCCTCTCCACATGTACACACACACACACACACACACACACACACACACACACATACATCCATACACATGGTCCACCCCACCACATGCTAACACACATATACACGTGTATATACATCACACAAACAAACTGGAGAAAGAAAAAGACTTGAAATGCAAACTGCGCCTTTAATCCCAGCACTCGGGAGGCAGAGCCAGGCGGATCTCTGTGAGTTCGAGGCCAGCCTGGTCTCCAAAGTGAATTCCAGGAAAGGCGCAAAGCTACACAGAGAAACCCTGTCTCGAAAAAAACAAAACAAACAAAAAAAAAAAATGCAAACTGTATCTGCACTGAACATGTCTTTTCTTGTTAGTATTCCCAAACAATATGGCAAACAGCTATTCATGTAATATTTTCATTATTAAGGGTTATGAGTGACTTAGAAATGGTTACACTGTAGAAAAGTTTATGTTGGTTACATGCAGTTAATATATAGAAGACACATGAACACCCATGGGTTCTGGTATCCAAGGGGATCCAGGATCTAGTTCCTGCAGACACATAGGATGACTGATTAGAAAAAGTACATCTTTCCATTGGGACTCTCTGGGTCAGGCCTTCCCTGTGTGACAATGGTCCTTCCACATCAGGTTGGACAGTGGGACAAAGTTTACTGTAGGTAAAGAATGTTCCCAACCATTCTGATACCTATGGCCACTGCTCTCTCAAATGTCATCCCACCTTGATGTGACCCTCCTAAAGTGTCTGCTAACCCCCAGAGAATGTCTGGGAATTAATGGCTCATTCGTCTGCAAAATGTCCAAAATGTCTGTGAAGACTGGCTGGCACCAGGCCTCCAGTGAGGGTCTTGCATAGCCCTTGTCTTACAGGCCTCACACTGGTATGGGGCAGACTGACTGCCTTAAGACCTGAGAGATGAGACCTGGGGCTGTGGGCCTAGTGTCCTGGTTATGCTGTGAGACTTAGCCTCAAGGCTGGCAGGGACCAGCAAAGGGAGAAGGAGATTTGAGAACCCAGAACCAAGCAGCAAACCCTGCCCCCAGCCATGCCTGCTCGGATGTGAAATGCCTGCCCATTGGGCTTTGCTCCTGAAAGGTGTTACTTTCATGTAGATGGAGTGGTTCCGTCATGTCTATGGAAGCCTCTACAGTTTTCGTTCACTAGCTCTTGAAAATGTGCTGGCTCATTTCAATGACCCTGTTACATGACGTGTGCCCTGCTGCCCTGTCACCCAGTTTTCTTGCCCTTGGTGTCCTTTTAGTAAAGGGAGCCTCCTTCCTTACCTCAAAAGAAGCCAAAGCAAGTAGTACATATCCCTGCATGCTTAGCAAAGCAGGTCCCTTCGTCGACGTTAATATTATCATTCTAAAGTACCACCGGATCCCAGGAATGCACCGTTAAATACAAGACTCATATTTTCCCAAGAGAAGGACAGCAGCAGAGGAGTGGTTTCAGGATCTGGAGATAGAGCTCAGTAGGAGGGTGTTTGCCTCGCATGCATGAGGCCCTGGGTCAACATTGAGCACAACAGAACACAAACAAAAACCCAGACCAATTATTTGGGCTAGCATGGTGGCATACACTTACAATATCAACACTTAGGAGGCTGAGGCAAGAAGATTGTTGTAAATTCAAGGCTAGCCTGGTCTACACAGCCAACACTAGTCCAGCCAGAACTACAAAATGGGACCCTGTAGTTAGAAACAAAACAAAACCAACCAGAAAGAATTTCCCTTCTAAGGCATGCCTTGCTAACACTGTCCCCTCACAGTCATCTGATCGAAACAAAAATTGACCAGGACTGTTATCAGATTAAATCTTCAAAGCCTCCGCAAGTTACTTTAGCGCAATGTCTTTATCAGACACCACCCAATGAGGGACAAGCTTCCAGTGCCGTTCCAAGAACAATGGGCACTCGGCACCCTGGTTCTAATATCAGGCAGTTATGCGAGTCTATAAATAACGACTCTCGAGACACAGCGTGCCACCGGAAGCAGGCTGTTTGGCACTGACTTTGGGTCCTATCTGGGTTGTGCAGCAGCGAGTACAAAGAATAGCTGGGCATCTGCCCCAGCCACTGCCCCCACCTCGTCATCCACCATCCTTGAGCCCTCCCCTCTTTTGCACTTTATAACTCCCTCTAGGTGACCACAGAAAATGTTCCTTGCTTTCTAACTTGTCTCCAGCAGCCACTCCTCCAGGCTGTGGAGTGCCACCTCCTGAGCTTGCCCCCAAGAGCTCGAGAGCTTAGGAACACTTGCTAAGTAGTGTCTAGTCTCTGCCAGGCCCCTCTCCTTCACCTCAGGATGCTTTGTGACCCTCTGCTCATCATCACTGCAACACATCTCTGTGGTGCTAGAATGCTCACAGCTGGCGTCTGACAAGTCCCCATTGGAAGACGCACGCCACCTCCTCTTTACGTGTGCCAGCTCCATCTTCTCCTAGTTCCCTCGTTTCTTTCTTGGCAGAATCTAGTCCTCAGAAACCTGGCCCAATCTATTCCAACAAACCTCACTCTAAGGTTTCCTGAAA
>CABHPR010132093.1:0-48325 GCA_902168415.1 Peromyscus melanophrys | reverse complement strand
GTGGAGAGGGGAATGTGGTATAGACAGCACCTAGAGCAGAACTCAGACACTGGGCAGGTCTACCAGCTGGAGCCATGGCTCTGCCTGAGACTGGCTCTGGGGCTGGCCACGAGTCCTTGAACCATAGAACTAGCTAAATGATTCCCGAGAGTTGCTTATTGCATTTTAATATCTTAATATCTTTGTTTGGGCAACAGAGCTCTGGGGGCCAGGGCTGCCTGAGACAAGCCTTGGCTGGACTGAGCATATTCTAGACTAGGAAAGAGAGCAACTGTTCAGAATCCAAGGTCCAGGGATGCCTGCTGTTAACCTAGGATGCTCCTGATCTCAAATGGCCCAAGATGAGCTAAGGGCCATGCCATTTCTGTTGCTCAGAAACAGGGAACATTCAGAAATCACCAAACACTTAGGAGAATAAAATGCCATCCAGCTAAATAGCCAACAGGCAAGTGCTCTCACTTGTCTTTGAAGCTCGAAGTCCCTGTTTCTTGTGGTCCTCATGAATTCAACCAGCTCTAGCTCCACAGACACATTTTCACAGTGTGTTATATATCTCCCAATTTTTCAAAAGCAGTGTCCTAAAGTACCTACAACACACACGGCTTGAGCAGCATCCTGAAGTACCTACAACACATACGGCTTGAGCAGCATCCTAAGGTACCTACAACACACATGGCTTGAGCAGCATCCTGAAGTACCTACAACACACATGGCTTGAGCAACATCCTAAGGTGCCTATAACACACACAGCTTGAGCAGCATCCTAAGGTACCTACAGCACACATGTTTTTAAGCAGCAGTGGATCTTGCTTGCAAACAAGATTTTGCATTTCTCAGGGTACTGTTTAACAGTCTACCCTTCTTCTCCTTCCCTCTTGACATAAGCCTCCTCCGCTCCCTTCTCCTTAGACACCCACAGTAGGAGTGGGCTAACTAACCCCATGAGCACTGTGCTGTTGGGCCCTGAGCACTGGGCTCCCTGGATTTTTCCAAGGTCCCATCTTCACCTCCAACTATATGAACCGTCTTCTCTCCCTTTAAGCAAAAAAGAAGGAAAAAAAGAGAAAGAAAAAGAGAAAGAAAAGAATCTCATCCTCAGGTGAAAGATTAAAATAGTGCATGTCGTAACTACAATCATGTTTATCAGGAACCATAAAAATAATGTTGGGAAAAAAATGGTGTTGAATTTTTCAGCTGACATACGAATGTGCTGGGATTCCAGCACATGATGGCAGGTTGATTTCTAATTTTGCCTCCACGCCTTGATGGGGCAGTTCTGGTAGGTGGCTGGCATCCTCGTGAGGGACTTTGGTTAGGGCCTGTCTTTGGGTGCTGTCTCTCTTTGGGACCTGGCCTTCTAAGCTTCACTTGCCATGCTTCCTCTGCTCTTGCTGTGTAGGTGGAATTACCAAGGTCAGTGCCCAGTTCCCTCCTGAAACTGTGCTAGTGCCTGAACTTATCTTGCTAAATAATAATTTCACATCTATTTCAGACAATGAGAAAAGTCCTGAATATTTATAAGTGTTGGGGCTCACCTGAAGGATTCCTTAGGGAATTGGTTCACTTCTTTTAGCAGGCTGTGCTGGCAGGCAGTTCCAGTAACAACGAGACTGCCATAAGGCACTTGGCATGGACATTCACTAATGCCACCAGTAGCCAGAGCTGGACAGTTGTGAGAGGCTGACGCATGGATCCCTTCCGATCCTGGGGAATCTTCCTTCCTCCTGCCTAAGTTCATTATGCTTTTAGAATAATGAGGAAAGATGTATTATTTCACCAGGAGAGTTGAGGTCGTAGTTGGTGAATGGAGGAGCCCTGTGAAGCACAGACATGCCCCCCTTCCCCCAGACAGTTTTTGGCTAGAAGGGTAGGAGAGGCAAGACAGAGCCATGGCCACCGGTCAGGCAGGATGTCTTGGTTTGGGAAGCTGATTCTTAGCATACACAGGAAACAGATGGGGAGGGGATCTGGATGGTCTTCTGCCCCAAGTAATGAAAATATCCGTAATGGCAGGTTAAGGGGTGTGTCAGTGGGCAGCCTTAAGGTAGGAGGACACGGCAGGCATGTTGGTCAAGTGTGTCCCACCCCAGGTGTGGTCTGCCTGTCCCCTCAGGTAATCTGTGAGGAGCAGGACACAGACGGAGAGGCAGTACCCAGAGCATTTACCACCTCTTCTCTCTTCCTGGCTTGTAATGGCAGAATGATGTTCCCTGTCCCCAAATTTCCATCTCATATCTTTAACTTCTGATGTTTGTCCTTCATAATTATGGAAATACTTGTAATATTTATGATAGCTGTTTCAGGCTCTTATTGTTATAGTTCATTTTTAACTCTTGTTTTTGTACCACACTGTTTACCCCATGCCCCATGTACCCGAGGCTCTGTTCTGATGGGAACACCACCCGCCCCACTCCTGTATCAGCTGTGGGAGCTGTTGGAGCTACAGCATTCTGGTGGGTCTTCTTCAGACTCAGGGAGTGCTAACCATGCATATTGAGCTCTCTACCCAGCTTGCCTGGGTCCCTGCACTTCCTGTTGCCCAGGTCCCTGCACTTCCTGTTGCCCTCCTGATGTTCTACCCTACGCCTCTGCCTGCTCTGCCTCTTTCAAAGCCAGATGGCTGGACTTGGGTGACGCCCCTTGGCTCTGCTCCCCAGGGCAGCCCCTGGGCTATGAGCTTGGACACTGTAGGCCTCCCCACTGCAGCAACTTCCTGCTGTGAGCTGAGGACCCACAGGGCTCCCCATTGAAGCTTTACCTCTCAAGAATCCCATTTATTTGATACCTGTTGTCCAGTACTTGAGAACTGTTATTTCATATATTTAATTGGTTTTTCTACTTCTTTCCACAAGGAGGTCAATTCCCACAGCATTTGATCCCTCAAGGCTATGGAAGAAGCTGAGCAAGGGTTTGTTATTTAGTTTATGGTTGTCCATTTTGCTTTTTTTGGGAGGAAGGATAGAATCTCATGTAGCTCAGGCTGACCTGGAACCTTATTTGCATTCACTACATGCTGCCCTGAAAAACTGTGTATAACGTTATAATCTGGATGTCACCTAGCATGGGTGAGATAAACCAATCTCATTCAGCCTCTTGTGTGTGTGTGTGTGTGTGTGTGTGTGTGTGTGTGTGTGTGTGTGTGTGTGTGTGTGTTTGTGAATGGGGTATACAAGGGTTTATGTTTAGGGTTGGTTTAGGTATACTCACCCTGAGGCAGGACTCACACAGAACAGACTCTCCTGCTTCCTGCAAAGCCTCTTTCCTCCCAGGGTGTCTCAGCTCAGCTCCTAGATGTCTCTCAAGCAGCTGAATGCCTGTACAAGCTTTCTGCCCCTTTTAGTTTTTTCCCCCCAGCAAACCAGGCCTCTTAGAGGAGGAGATTAGCATCACCTTAGGAACACAAGGCACTTTATTGGAAGATCGCCTTGTGAGTAAGGGAGACTTTAAATTAAGTTTAGCGGGCTGGTGCCATGACCTACATAAGGAAGTCCCGGGCTCCTGACTGTGATTGTGCTGCCTAGGAGGCTGGGGGAATTGTCGGGGAAGATTAGAGTGGGACCCCCACCTGCAATCGCCTCCCACAGACACAACGGGTTGCAGAACATGGGCGTCCGTGGCGCCTGAATGTAAGGGTGATAAGCTGGTAAGCCCGAGGAGCCCAGGCAGTGCTTGGTGGGGTCATGGGTACTTGGGGAGAGTCTGGCTGTTGGCTCAGGCAGAAGAGTGCCAATCACCAGCATCTGGAGGACAGTGAGAGGTCAGCAGCAACCGGTGATTTCTCATTTCTCTCAACATCAAACAAAATGCCAAGATTAGCTTTGGACAATTGATAAAACATTGTGTACCGTGTATCACGCTGTCTCACAGCCTGGGTATACAGGGGCTGTTGTTCCCAGGAAAGAGTGTGCAAAGCAGAGGCAGATGCCAGCTCCAGAGCATTTCTGTTTCCCTCAGAAACCACCAGCATCCCCACAGTCATGTGGAGCCATGGCTAGTGAAGTGTTCTGGTGAGCTCACAGACGAGTTTCATGTGGCTTGGACTGTGGTGGGATACTCCCTGCTGACACATGAGATCCTGGGGCCCATAGGGGCTAGACTTTGGTGAGGTCCTTAGGGTAAGTATCAAGTCCACAATCGTACTTTGGGTTCTTAGGAAAGAAAAGGTGGGGATTTAGAGTAGCTGTAAACTTTCTGACATTCTATCAGAGACTGCAGTGAAAGGGATATGAGAATTGTACTCATCCATCCATCCATTCACCTATCCACCTACCCATTCATCTACTTCTCACCCATCTAGCTACCCATCCATTCACTTACTCACCTACTCATCCACACAGCCATCTATCCACGCCCTCCCCACATCTATCTACTTACCCAAGCCCTTACCCATGTACCCACCTTCTCAATCAGTCTACCTATTAATCTACCTTCCCATCCATGTACACACCCATTCACCTTACATCTACCTATCCACCCATCCTCACTTATCTATCTGCCTACCTACCCACACACCCATTCACCTATCCCCTCAGCCATCTACCCACATACTTTCTACCTATCCACTCACCCACCCACCCACCCACCCACCCATCCATTCATCTACCCACTCACCCATCTACCCACTCATCCATCCACTTACCCATCCATTGATTTTCATGATTTTCTTATAGCGCTTTGGATGGAGACAGGGCCTTGTGAAGTCCTAGACTCTGTCACTGAACCACTCCAGACATCTTCATGATGCTTCCCAGATCTTTGCACATGGCAGCTGTATGCTATTCCCCAGGACCAAATGTGACCCAATTGGAGTTAAACAGGAAAGAGTGTGTTTCTTTTTTTTTAAATTTTTTTTATTAAGAATTTTTTTTATTCATTTTACATACCAATCAAAGATCACCCTCTTCCCTTCTCCCGCTCTTCCAGCCTCCCCCTCCAAAACCACCCCCCATTCCCTCCTACAAGAAGGTAAGGCCTTCCATGAAGAGTGTGTTTCTTGCACCACAAGAGCAGTGATTTTTGTCTTTTCTCAGCAAACAAACAAACAAACAAACAAACAAACAAACAAACAACTCAAAAATCAAATCAACAACACAACTATCCTAAGGCCAATGTGATGGGACTAGGCAGGCCCTGGGTGGTAACTAGGGTTAGATGAATTCAGGAGGTGGTGCCTGTATGTTAGGATTAGTGTTCTCAAGGCAGAGTGCACGGGACAGCATCTCCTCCCACCCCCACAAGAGGTCAGTGGCATACAGTGTGAAGGTGGGAACCTATAAAGCAAGAGAGAGAATGCCGAGAGACCCACCTTGCAGGCATCTTGATATTCGACTTCCCAGGCTCCAGAACAGTTAGGAATAAGTGCCTGCTGTTTCAGTGTCCTGTCTGTGGCTTCTTACCACAGCCCAGACAGAGAGATGTGACCAAATCCAGGACAAAATATGAAGGATTTCTGTTTCCTGAAGCCAAAGATAGCGGTGCAGCCTGGCCAACCCTTGTCAACCTAGGTGAATACGAAGCTCGGTTTGAAATCAGATTTCAAACAGCTTCAAAGAGATAAAGCCATGGCTTTTATCTAGTTAGCAAGCTTTCCAGTAAGTCATTCGAGTACACAGAAGCACGGCCCCATCTTTCATGAAACAGGGCGCCTCCCCAGCATCCCCCATGTTTGTGGCCACCCTGTCCTGTTGTGAAAGTTTCTGAGCCTCATTTCAAAGGCTGTCTGATTTCATTTGTCTTTAAATGCAATGTGTGTTTTCTCATTCTGTTTATCACTCACAGATCAGTGGTGTCCTGATGAGGAGAAGGGGGTGATCTCTCTCTGGGTGCTGATATGACCCTCCCCCACCCCAGATTCCGATGCCATGAGCATCCAAAGAATTTTAGGGTCCACTACTGCTACTCTGAAGATTCAGGGAGGACCTGAAAGGATCGCAGAGGTCATGCAGCTCCACACCTGTTAGCAGTGAGGACACCACCTGTAAGGAAGAAGCTTCTCAAGGGCCCCTGGGAGGTCTTCTGGCCCTGGAATTCTGCAGGTGGGACACCCCAAGCCTTTGACTCAGACTTACAATGCTAGGGTGTGGGTTGAGGGAAGCAGGATCCCAGGCCTGACTCTGTTTCTAAGAAAAGAAGTCCCGTGTGGCTCCTGGGTGCCCCAGGCCCAGCGGCTGCATACCAGAGCCTGTTTGCTGCAGCCCTTTCTGAAAACACCAGAGTCCACTTCCAGTGTCTACTCCCATCAAGTTGCACTGTGCCCAGGCTGCAGCTCCATGAGGGTCTCTGTGCTGACACACCAATGCTGACCCAGAGGTTGAGGCACTTGCTGAGCCCCGCCTATGGAAGGGACGGAGACTCTCTGCTCTTCCTTCCTTCTAGAAATCACTTAAAGACTTGCAAGATTAGGCCCAGCATTTCATGCTCTAAATAAAGCTCTCATTTAACATTTTCTTCTTCTAAGTCTGGCACTAATGATGCTGGAGCCAGGGATTTTAGCGTGCCCGGTCTCTGCCAACTGCATAGTTCCCTCTTTATTATGCAATAGTCTGATGACTTCTGAAGATGGATGGCTTAGCGGGGAGCAAGAAAAAGGCGGAAGGCAAAACTCCCTATTTCTTCATAGTTACGAGCAGTGAAGGGTTGGCAGAAACCCACTGTGGCCAGGGTTCCTGCCTCTTCAGTGGGAAGGTCTCTCTCTGAGTCTGGGAGACCCTGTTGAGGATGGAAGATTGACATAGTTGTCTTACATGAAATTCATAAGCTAAGAGATCTCATATATGTGATTAAGGATCCTAACCAGGTGCCTTTGAGATAATCATCAGTGAGGCCAACCTGGGTGTGACTGAGCTAATAAAGGAGCCCTTAGCATGTAGATTTCCCACTGGCCACAAGGGTCAGACAGCTTGGTGAATACTACTCTGCAGGGGACCAAGGGCTAAGGCTGAGAGGCCTCTAGGAGATGAGAGCCATTGAGGAAATAGAAACTTCTGTGCTATAGCTGCAAAAGACTGTGTCTACAAGCTGAGATGCTTCAGAAGAGTCCCCGGAGCCCAGTGGGCACCATAAACCAGGCCTACTGAGGCTCTGACAATGGTTTCCAGGCAGCCAGTATCTGGACTCCTGATCCCAGGACTCTGTGGGTTTGGGCACCTACTTGTTTCATACTAATTGATTTTTCCCCATTCCATGTAGATCTCTGGACATCCATTCAAAGTACTATTTATTATTATCACCAAGTGACACTGGCTGGCATCAGGTCTGCAGGTGTGAACTATGAACACTATATACAGAAATGGTGTGTGAATGCAATTTCTCATTGCCCTGGGATAAACATCTCAAAGTGTAGTTGCTGGGCTATGGGACAATGGGAGCTGAGTTTATAGGAAACTGGGAGGGCTCCTCCTCTGGTCACACCAGTAATCCTGACATGACCCAGTGCCTCAGCATCCTCCCCAGCACTGGCTGTCACAGTCATTCCAGCAGTTGAGAACATGTGCTACTCTTAGAGGACCCAAGCTTGGTTCTCATCACACATGTTGGGTAGCTCATAATTGCCCATTATCTCCATCTCCAGGAGACACCAAGGCCCTTGTCTGACCTCTGTGGTCGCCTACACTTATATACACACACTCACCCCTGACATATTCACAAAATTTAGAAAGGACTCACTGTTTCATTTTCGATCCTTTAAAAAACGTCCTCTGTGTTTATTAAACTTCTTCTGTAGTTTTACACTCAAGTTCAGGATCTATTTTCAGTTCAGTTTTCTGCAAGGTATGAAAGTTAAGCCAGAATCTGTCTGTCTGTCTGTTTTTCCTTCATTTCGTCCCCCCCCTCCTCTCCTTTTCCTCCCTCTTCCTTTCTCTATTGCTCAAGCATGGCTTGTTGAAAGTTCTTTCTTCCATTGAATTGCTTTTGGACCTCTGTTAAACAATCAGGTGAACTCACACTTGTGGATTGGATTCATTCTTGAGTTCTCTATTTGTTCCCTTGACCTCTGCATCCATCCCTCTGTTGGTATCACAAACTCTTGGCTGCCGGAGCTACATGAAAGTCATAACATTGGTGGGCTGAGTTCTGTCATTTTGTTCAGAGTTGTTTTTCCTATTTTAGTTCTGTGTATTTTTCATGTACATTTTCAATGGATGTGTTTAGATCTAAAAAGAAAATGTGATTTTTTTAAAAATAGAATTTGTGTTAAATATATTAATTTGAAGAGAATTGACATATTTACTGTTGAGTGTTTGAATCTCTGAACACAAATGCCTCCACTTACACCTCCTTTGACTTTTTTGGGTTTTGTAGGCTTTGTTGTTGTTGTTTTGAGACAAGGTCTCTCTATGTAGCCCTGGCTGTTCTGGAACTTACTGTGTAGACCAGGCTGGCCTTGAAATTGCAGAGATCTGCCTGCCTCTGCCTCCCGAGTTCTGGGATCAAAGATGTGCACCACCATGCCACCACCATGCCAGACAATGTTTTATAGTTTTTGACATATGAAGGTATACAAGTTTTTAAAGGCATTTCACCTTAGAATTCATTTTTTTTGTGAGTAATATTTGCAATATTTGGTGGCTCTGTGGTTTTAATCTCACTGTCCATGTAATCACACTTGTCAGTGGAAGTACAGTATAGTTTTGTGTACGAACCTTGTGGATTCACTAATTAGTTCTGGGAATTTTTGCTTTTGATATCATTTGTGAAATTTTCTATATCGATGACCACGGCACTGTGCAAGCAAGGGTGTCTCCATTTCTTTTTTCCTACTCTGCATTTAAAACCATGTTCTTGGGCTGGCTAGATGGCCCGGTGGGTAAAGGTGCCGTCACTAAGCCAGATGGCCTGAGTTCAAGTCCCAACATCCTCCAGGCGGAAGAAGAGAGCTGAGTCCTTCGAGATTTCTCTAATCTATGCCTGAGTGCTGTGGCTTGTGCCCAAGATGTGGCTTGGAACCCTGGCACTGCAGTGAGTAACAATGGTGAGGGGCCGCAGGCTTTGCTCCTAAGAGCAAAGCGTTTAGTTTGTCAACCTGGCTTGCTAGAAGTAGATTTATTTTTACTAATATTCTTGAAGCTAATTTTCTTATCCTTAACTTGCTGAAAGCCCCAGCCCCTTCTCCCATGACTCCCACCCCTAATCCTGGGTGAGTTTTAGGTTTGCCAAATGCCTTTTCTACATCAAATGATGTAATCACGTGGTTTTCTGTCTTTAATTTGTCGACACAGTAGTACATTGACTGATCCCAAAAGTTGGATTGGTGATCACTGCTTCTGTTCTGGTTTCTATTTTCGTTCCACCTCTATGTACTTCACTGGAGTAAGGGTGACAGGGCTACTCCTGGAGACAAGTCCTGTCTCCGTGCTCTTTTAAATCAAGAGTTCTTTGGATCGGGGGCCTTTGTCATTTTTGGTGTTGAAGAGCCCTCAGAGTTGGTGACAGGCAACAGCGAGGGATTCCTCTCTCTTAGGGAAGAGCCCTGGTCGAGGCAGTGTCAAGCCATGCTGGTTTGATCCCTGAAAGCACTTTGGACATCTTTGTCATCGTGGGACACCTTAAAAGGATAGCTCTAGAACCTTCTACCCAGGGAGAATAATGTATGTAGTAGAAGTGTCCTGCCTCCCTTCAATGAGATTCTGTTGTCTAGCACCATTTCCTTAATCATTAGTTCTGGATCTTCTGAGATTGGATGAGCATCTCCAACCATCTGAGTTGCTGAACATCCTCTTCTGGTCCAAAATGTGCCCACTGAAATGATGTTCAAACTTCTTCTCTTCAGTGTTCTGGGCCTTTCTCCTGAATACATTGCCCTTACCCCCATGCCTGGTCCCTCTCTGGGTATCTCTGGGTCTTACCCCCTTCTCTGGATTCTGGTTCCTATGATCCAGAATGCTATTGTGGTGGCCACATCTGATCAGCTCCCTCCTGAGCTATAGTTTGTAGCTCAGAGTCAGTATCAACCTCAGGTAGTCCAGCTCCTCTGTGTAGGTGCTACACTGTAGCCCTGACTCCGGGAGGGGGGGGCGGGGGGTGGGGAGTCCCTCTCACATCCTGGATGCCTTGCCTCCTTGTCTCTGTGAGTGCATGAGTTACTGATGTCCTGGGCAAAGCCCCGGGACCTAGTGCAAGGGACAGGGGATGGCTTTTTAGGATAGGGGTTATTCACGATTGATTCCCACACACAAACTGAAATGCCAAGTGGATTAGCCTTTCCCCCCTTCTGCAACAGAGGTCACAGTGTCATTTTTATGGAGTATTCAGGAGCAAAGCATAATGTGAGTTTCAGGGGTAGTTTAAAGGAAATTATGTATTAAAAAAAGGAAAGTAACTTTTGAGGAGAAACACCCACTGGGGAAAAGCAGTTCTTAAGAGCCTAAGAAGTAATTGAGCTGCAAATTACGCCTTCCAGATGGTGCAAGCACACAGTGAATTCAGAGCAGAACCGACCCCAGGAAAGAAAGGGAGGCCTTAGCTGGAGAAGCTACAGAGCTTCCGACAAGTAATTATCCATAAACATGGGCAGGGGTGACCAGGAAGCTGCAGGTTTCCCTAATCTGAGAAATGTTCAAAACAAGGACCCAGCACTTATCTGCAGTGGTTCTGTTCCCACAAGACATGAATATTCATGGACAAATCTGTTTTTAAACCAGGCCACCTTCCCCAGTCACATGTGAGCTAATCCAGACACATGTCATCCTGATTGTGCTGGAAATGGGGGCGGAGAGGGGTCGGCATCCAGCCCCTTCCCCAGCAGGAGCAAGGCAGCATGAGACTCGTGATTCCAGGCCACCTTCTGGTGTGTGACCCTAAGTATACTAACTGCCTCAGTTTCCTCCTCTGTAAAACAGGGACATCTGAGGCAGCCCTCAGGGAATGCTGGGTGCACAAGCTAGACTCCAGGTCTCAGGGAGAAAGAACAACCCACCACATTTGACCAAGTTGGGCCTCCTGCTGGCTGGGTCTTCACAGGACCTTGGCTGGGATCACATAGCCTTGGTCATTCTGCATCACTGTCCTGAACGACCCCTACCCTGCAGTCCCTCCTGCACCTTGGGCATGGCACACAGTGACTTGGTGAGTATCACCTGATGAGAGAAGGCAGGCTGGGAGTGGAAAGGAGCTGGGTCTGGAATCTGGGTCTCATGAAGGTGTTTTAGCTTGCAGGTCTGTCTGTGAAATAGGCTCAGAGATGACTAATCTTTATTATTATTATTATTATTATTATTATTATTAAGAAATTTTCTATTCATTTTACATATCAACCAAAGATTCCCCTGTCCTCCCTCCTCCCGCCCCCCAGCCTTTTCCCCCAACCCACCTCTCACCCCTCATTCCCACCTCTTCCAAGGCAAGGCCTCCCATGGGGAGTCAGCAGAGCCTGGTACGTTCAGCTGAGGCAGGTCCAGGCCCCTTCCCTCTGCACCAAGGCTGCACAAAGTGTCTCACCATAGGCACTAGGCTGTTAAAAGCCGGCTCATGCACTAGGGACGGGTTCTGATCCCACTGCTTGGGGGCCCCCTAAACAGTTTAAGCTAAACAACTGTCTCGCCTATCCAGAGGGCCTAGTCTAGTACCATGGGGGCTCCTCAGCTATTGGTCCACAGTACATGTGTTTCTACTAGTTTGGCTAGTTGTCTCTGTACTTTTTCCCATCATGATCTCAATGTCCTTTGCTCATAGAATCCCTCCTCTCTCTCATCAATTGGACTCCTGGAGCTCGGCCTGGCACCAGGCTGGGGATCTCTGCGTCTGTTTCAGAATGGCTAATTTTGGTTGTCAGCTTGACACACACTGGGGGAAGGGGGACCTCAGTTGAAGAATTGCCTCCATTTTCTGGCCTGTAGGCATGTCAGTGGGGCATTTTCTTGATAGCTAACTGATGTATAAGGGCCGCACCCACTGTGGGTGGTACCATCCTTAGGCAGGTGGGCGTGGGCTTTGTAAGAAAGGTGGGCCTGAGAATAAGCTGGTAAACAGCCTTTCTGGGTTTCTGCTTCAAGCTCCAGCTTTGAGTGCCTGCCTTGGCTTCCTTCAATCCTGGACTGTAACCCAGAAGATGAAATAAACCTTTTTCTCCCTGAGTTTCTTTTTCTCATGATGTTTATCAAAGCAGCAGAAAGCAAGTAAGAGGAGGATCCGCACACAAAAGCTCAAAAAGTCTGAAGAGCATGCAGGGCTGCAGCAGGAGAGCTGGGAACCACCGTGGCCCCTCCCCAGGGACTTACTGCAGTAGGGGAGCAAGGCATTCTATGTGAGGAGCCAGCGCCATACCTCTTCCTGCCTTGCTTCCTCTCCGAGAAACTGGGCTCAGTGGACCCTCAGACGATCTGCAGTAAATGGTCATCTGAGTTGGGGTGCAATGGTCCTAGGCTGGTATTCTCTGGGTCCCCTGTGTCTGGCCTCCTCTGGCAGTGTCCACAGAACATGCAGCATCTTGACTCCTCCTCCCTGAGAGCAGCAGCTCCAGTAAAGAACTGTTCAGGTATAGTTCTCTGAAATGGACACAGAGCCTGGGGACAGCATGTCCCTTGCTGAGCTCCTGGTTCTATACCCTTGTGTACCCTAGAAGAACTCCTGGGGCCACAGCCTCCGCAGAGCTCCACCACTGTGAGGCTGGTATGAGAGGTTCAAGAGAGAACTCAGATGGTACCCCAGAACTATATGATGGGACACTGTCACAGGCGTTTCTATATCTCCACTGGCCCAGCTCTTTCCTGAAGTCTGCAGTCCCCAGTGACCACAGTGATTGTCTCCCTCTCCTAACAGGTCCCAGTGCATTTGCGTCTGATGAGAGCCTCGGAGCTCAGGCTCTGAATTTCAGTGGACTCTGATGTGCGTGTGTGTATGAATATGTGTGGGTGCTGTTTGCAGAAGTGTGTGCATGCCCTGGTGGGTGTGTATGTGCTATGCTGATGTGTATTTGTGAGCACTTGTGCACAAGCATATGCATGCTCCAGTGGGCACATATGGGTTATGAAGGTATTTGTGTGTGTGTATATGTTGGTGTGAGTGCTGTGTGCACAGTTGTTGCTCATGTGCTTTTGTGTGAGTGTGTATGGGCTATGCTGTGTGTGTATGCTGTGTGCACAGGTGTGTTTGCTTCTCTGTGAACGTGTATGTGTTGTACTGATGTATGTGTGTGTGTGTATGTGAATGCTGTATGTCTTTTTGCTTGTGTGCTCCTGTGTGTGTGCTGTGCTGATGTATGAGTTTTGTGTGTCTTCAGGTGTGTTTCCTCCTTTGTGAGTGTGTGTGTGTTGTTCTGATGTGTGCACAAGCATGTGTGTAATACCTGTATGAGTGTATGTGCTGTGCTGATGTGTGTGTGTGTGTGTGTGTGTGTGTGTGTGTGTGTGTGTGTGTTCTTGGGTGTGTTTGCTCCTCTGTGAATATGAGTGTGCTTTGTGTGCCAATGCTGTGGGAGAGGATATGATAACTGTAGCAGCTAGAGTCCCTGGCCTACTCAGCATGGAACTCCGACATGGCCCTTGCACTGTGGCCTGGAGGTCCCAGGAAATACTATTTGTGGAGGGGCTGCAGTCAACTTGGCATCTCTACATTCTCTGGTATGTGTGTGTCTACAGCTCCTCTGTTTCCAAGTTGAGAACACATAGTTCTTGCCAGGACACATGTAATCACCATTTCACAGATTGTAGAGTACCTGGAAAAGCCAGTGAATTTGAGTAAACAAGACACCCACTGAATCCCTGCCAATGCCTCGGTGCATCATTTACTAGCCTCCTTGGTGAAAGGGTGAAGGTTAATTTGTTGTCATCCTCCGCTAAAATAAAAGCAGTACAAAACAACAGCAGAGCTGAGTCTGGACCTTACTGCTCTGATTCCAAAGGCTGACTCTGTTCTGTGACACCCACTGACATGCAGCCTTGAACAAACACTCAGCCCCCTGTCCAGGACCCCAATCCTAGTGACTGTGAGGCTCAGCTGCACCAAGTTGGGTGTGGGTATCACAACTGATCCTGTGGATGACCTTTCAAGGGTTCCATGGCTTGTTTGTGCAGGATTTGACACATCTCACCTCCTTAGGTCTACAGTAGCATTTAAATCTAACCCATGAGTGGCATAGGGTCTCTCTACACAAGTCAAGTTTCAGACCTGAAGTCACCTTGCTGAGAAATGAAGTTTCAGGACCCAAGAAATGATGGAAAGCCTTGCTTAGATCAGTGGATGCCAGGAGGAAGACTTGAGTCCCTCCGGCTCACAGGTGGATGATGGGCTCTGCTTTTGCAGACAGGGCCACTGATGCTGGCTGCCCTTTCCCCTGATGTCACTTTAGGAGGACTCTGAGCTTCTTAGCACACTGTCTGGAATGAGATAGGCAAGTGTTCACTGTAGCAGAAGTCTTAAAAGTTCTTATTAATAAAAACAAACCTGAGTCGGGTATTGGGGTGAACACTGGAAGGTCAGAGAGACAGAATAAGCCACAGCTATCTCACCTCGCCGGATCCTCAGCTGGTCTTGCTTCCTCAGACTGGAGGCCTCTGAGTCCTCATATCCAAATGGCTCTCAGCTGAACTGCTGCTCGAAAGCCTGAACGCTTAACCAGCCACATGCTTAACCAGGCCAAATGCTTCTCCAGGCCAAATGCGTCTAGTTTCTGGTCCTCACGCCTTATATACCTTTTTGCTTTCTACCACCACTCCCTGGGATTGAAGGCTTGCTTTCTGGGATTAAAGGCGTGGGTCACCATGCCTGGCCATTTCCAATGTGGCCTTGAACTCACAGAGATCCAGAGGGATTTCTGTCTCTGGAATACTAGGATTAAAGGCGTGTGCTACCACTGCCTAACCTCTGTTTAATATTGTGGCTATTCCGTCTCTGACCCCAGATAAGTTTATTAAGGTACACAATATTTTGGGGAACACAATACCACCACAGTTCACGTTCACTTTCTGGCGTAGATGAGAAGCAGCATGCAAATTGAGATGTGGCTGTGTTTCTAATAAATTGGCAGCTTGTCTCTGAGTGGGGAGGTGAATAAGTGGAGGAGACAGTCTGAGCCTTGGGACGATGGTCAGACAGACTCCACAAAGCTGGCCTCAGCCACTGTTGTCACCGTCTTCACTCACTTTCAGGTACTGGATTCCAACTATGGAAATGAGCAGGCCTCTCTCCCTCTGTTAGTGAGATGGTTTCCAGGCATTTATGCCCCCAGGCCACCCTTATAGCCTGTTCTTGAACCAACGCCCCACAAGGCTATTCCTCCAAGCAGCTGCCTTCTCAGTGGAACTTCACGAAGGGAGTTTTCAACATTTGGATTCACAGAAGCAGAAATTAGGGCCCACGCCATTGCCAGGAAGGAGCAGGGAATGAACCTTGAACCTTGTTTCCAAGGCTGGGATTCAAATCAGGCTCATTTTGAAGGGCACTGTGCACGGTGTCATAACTCCAAATTAGCGCTGAAGGAAGAGCAGCCAGGGAGATGGATGCTCCTGCAGCCAAATTAAACCATGCTGATTGGCCCAGCCGAGAAGAATAGGGGTTTTTATCTCCTCCTTACAGCAAACAGCCCATTAATAGAGGAGCGTTTACTGTCACTTCCTGAGGAATAAAGACATTAAAGATGCTTGATACTTAAAATTATGTTTACGTTGTCTGTGAAAATGTGATAAGTACACCCCATAAAAACAGCAGAGAACTCGCCTTCTGCTAAGTTGCAAATTCAGAGCTTCATCTGGAAGGAGCCCCTCCTGTGTTGTCAAGATGTGTTTCCTGGGAGATGGCCCCAGCCAGTCAGTAGAGCTGGCGTCCCTGGCAGAGGCGCTGGGGCCACGTCCGAGTGATGCCCGGGTGGCTGCTGTCCATGTCAGAGGGCTCCCTGTCTTCTGTTCGGCCTCCCTCACCAGCAGGTGTCCTGGTCAACCTAATAGACAAGGAGTCTAGCCTTGTCCTTACGCTGCCAGCTGCAGCCTAATTACTGGGTCTAATTTGGTAACAGGCAAGTGCAAATTGATGCCAGCCAGCGACAAGGGTCAGGAAGGAGGCGCTGATGGTAGCTGGAGGGCGCAAGCTGGAGGTGGCTTTGCCATCTGTATGCAGATTTGCTGATGCAGATGAGTCAGAGGAGGAGAAGGGACCTTGGAGTGTCTCCTTTGAGTCTCCTTCAAGTCTCCAGTGATCAAAATGCAAATAGCTATAAACAAGGAGGTAGAAGTATACCCCCCACACACACTCGCACTTTCCTGCTGCTGGGGCCAAGACTGTGCAAGAGGTTCCTCTCTGCTAGAATAGAGGCATCAGGAAGCCTATATTCAGTGTGCAGCTGGAGAGAAAGAGCACTCTTGGCTGTTACTGGATGGGGACACAGACTCCAAGATACAGCTCATGGGCACAGGCTCCATAAGCTAACCACACCTATCTGGATTCCCACTGTTCACTCACTTTTTCATGCATATGAAGATTGGCCATGCTTCTCTTTAGGGTGATGAAGTTGACAGCACCCCCTGCTTCCTCCCCGCCTTTTGGGCAGCTCCCCTTTAAGTGGGACTGTCAAATCAAGAAACAAAATACAATGTGGTCTGGGCTGCTGGGGAGGACACAGTGTTCTGTCTGAGTCCTGAGGATGGGGCATTTGGGGTGCTCATTTGCATAAAACTGGGGTTAAAATACACCATAATTTACCAGTCTGTTACTGCCTCCCACCTTTTTGTCTGCCCCCATTTCCATATTGCACAGGTACAGGGGGAATACACACCTCCCTGAGAGGTACTTGAAGCTGCGTGTGGCCCTTGGCCTTTCTCTGAGGTCTGGTAGGCATATGTTCTCTGAGATGTTACCCCATGACCCTAGCTGGAGCTGAGGTTGGGCTGTGATGCTGAGAAGCCACTGAAAACCCAGTGGCCCTGCAGTCTCCAGTGGGTACTGGGAACAGGTGAAGGGCTCTCCAGACCTCTGGGGAACAGCAAAGCCTCAGGGGAGGCAGGTGCTGTCATTAAGATGGGGGGCATGCCTGCACCCCCTGTGTCTCCATTTCTTCTTCTGGAAACAGGTGTATCATACATCCATCGCCTCTTCACCTGTGAGTACTGAATTGCTGAAATGCAGCAGCTAGCCTAGGGCAACTGTTTGTTGAGACTTGCAGTTTTGGGAGCCCAGAGTCACTGTCCCCAGACAGTGCAGGCACAGTCAGTGACGATCTGCAGGCACTGGGGTAGGGGCCCAGAAAGGGAGCATCACCTCTCCCCACCTCTGGCCTTCCTCTCAACTTTGCAATCTTCATCTGGTTTTAGAACACTCTGAGGAGGGGAGGACCAAGGAAAAAGGAGTGGGTGAAGTGCTCACTGACAGCCCGGGGGAACCCACCAACGTCCAATGTCTGACTTGACCACTTGCCTCTGGGAAGCATGCAGACCGCCCTGAGACCCAGGGCCAGGGCAAAGTCAGGGTAGCCATGTGGGCTATACTTCCCTCCGGTGTCTCATTCTTTGTAGGGCCACTAGGGTGTGACTTATTGATCTTTCCCTTGAATTAATCTTTACAAAGACAATATTTAAATAAAAATCCTAAATGTACAATGACAAGTGATAAAGCTAATTGAGCATAATAAGAAGGCCTTTTATTAGCCACTGAGATGGTCTGGGTAACTTCTCAGATAGGAAAATAATGAAAGATCAATACTACTGGTGGACGGAACCCAATGTGACTATATAAATCAAGGGGACTTCCTGAAAGGAGGGTATTTTACACTTGTGAGGTGAATTAATCTAAGTGTCAATAAGGAAAACAATTACAAAATGGAAGCTAGCCAGCCCGTCCCTCAGGAGAGGTGTGCACACAGGCCTCGAGGAGATTCTTTTCCCACCAGATACAAGTGTCTCCTCGTGGGCATCCCAGCCAGGACCTGGGGTGTTGCAGTAACAAACCAACTCTTACATGTGATTAGGAAATTCAGTCCCTCCCCTCCAGTCTTAGCCATTGTTTCTGTCCATAACAAACAGCATATGGGACGTTTAAAATCCCTGTGGTTTCCCATGTAAATGGCTGGTAATTAGTGCTCACTTAGAGATTTCAAAGATGTTTCAAGTGGTAATTATTCAAGATCTGGGCTACTTGACATGCGGTCATGTGTTATTCTATTGATTTATAGTTTACTAGCACTTTACTAGCACTTACGTTGTATTAATATTCCAAGTATGAAAGTCATCAAGTATATACAAATCCTAATTTGTAACGTGTAGAAAGAAAAACATCGCTCAAGAGGCTCAGTAACGACCCAGATGTGGCATCCAGGCTTGCTGATACACTGTAGGCAGAGGGGTCTACCACACTCCATGGGTCTGCATTAAGTCAGGCCTGAAACTGATGACCAGAAGAGGGACAGCTGGGACACCCCAGGATGATCTTGCAGGGGGCAGCAGGGAGCTGAAGCCACCTACTTTGGGTGGTCAGTGGCTGCTCCTGTTTCCAAGGGAGAGACATTTCCCGAGACTTTGGAAAGTCTACAGCGTCATACCTGATGTAGCTTACTCGACGGCACTTTGGTGGTATTGTGTTCCCCAAAATATTGTGTACCCTAATAAACTTATCTGGGGTCAGAGAACAGAAAAGCCATTAGATACTTAGGATAGGCAGTGGTAGCACTCGCCTTTAATCCTAGCATTCCAGAGGCAGAAATCCATCTGTTCAAGGATACAGCCAAGCATGGTGACTCACACCTTTAACCTCAGAAAGCGAGCCTTTAATCCCAGGGAGTGGTGGTAGAAAGCAGAAAGATACATAAGGCGTGAGGACCAGAAACTAGAAGCTTTTAGCTGGTTAAGCTTCAGGCTTTCAAGCAGCAGTTCAGCTGAGAGCCATTGGGATGAGGACACAGAAGCTTCCAATCTGAGGAAACAAGACCAGCTGAGAAGTTGGCCAGGTGAGGTTAGCTGTGGCTTGTTCTGCTTCTCTGATCTTCCAGTTCACCCCAATACCTGGCCTCAGGTTTGATTTTATTAATAAGACCTTCTAAGATTCCTGCTACAGCACTTGGTCAGACAGTGGTCGCCAGGTCCTTCCCAACATGTTTCTTCCCTTTGTGTAGGGAAGTAGGACGCTCCGTATAATAGGATCCTGTGATCAATCTAACAAAAGCAGAAATGGCCTGGGTGTACCTCTGTGCTTAGCCTTTTCTAATTTCTCTACTTGACTTTGAGAGACCATTAAGGGCAGGAAAGCATGACCTGGAAAGAAAACACTGTTCAGGTACCAGTAGCCTGTGGGTGCTCAGGGCCCAGGTTTTCTTGCTTCTGTGATAAAAATACTTTAACAAAAGTAACTAAGGAAGAAAGAGTTTATTTTGGCTCTGGGTTCTAGGTTACAATGTGCCATGGAAGGGCGGTCAGAGCAGCAGGAGACTGACGAAGCTAATCACATTGTATCCCGATAAGAGGCTGCGGGGTGAATGAATGCCAGCTGCTGCTCAGTTCTTTGCTGCCTCCATAGATCTGGGGGGTGGTGGTGGGACGGATACGGGACGGGGCTTCCTATAATAAGCAGGTCTTCTCCTGTCAGTTCACCCAGTTAAGACAACCCTGGACTCCTAGGCATGCAAAGAGGACCATCTCCCAGGTGATTCTAGTTACAGTTAGCACTAGCCAACATACTATTTAAAAGTGTGTGTGCACATTCACACGCAGGCCCACACACCTACATGTCCTCCCGTGCAAGCACAGGGATATTTGTTGCAGATATGTGTCATCCACTTATGGGGGCCAGCTTACAAAAGGTGAGCACGGGGACAGGAGCAGAGTCACAGCCTCTGCATGTGTCACAGATGCCCGGCTTCTAAGCCCTACGAGGACATGCTACCCTTTACTCCACCGCAACAGCAAGACAGCACCCATCCTTAGAGAACTGACAGTCCTCCTCATCACCCAGCGTGTCCCCTAAGACTCTCCTGGATTCCCACTCTGCTTCCACCCCCTTGAGCTGTCATTATCTGACATCAAACTTTCTATCAATGCATTTTGAGATGGACAGTTTATCAAGTTACACAAAGATAGTTACAAAAACCGCCGCTGTGTCTTCATGTGCTGGAAAACTGTGGTATTTGAAAATCGCGCTGCTTCTGTGAAAGTTCTGCAGAGCTGGTGTGTTTTCTGATGGTGTAGGATGCTGCAGAGCACATATTTTAGTCAGATGAAAGCAAATAACTTGCTTCCCCCTCATTATTACCCTTATCAAGCATTTATTACATGTCAGCGAGACTCCCCATTGTCCCTGCCATTGAAAATCAATAGAAAGTCATACTGTCCTTTTATGGGGAATGAGTCCATCAGTGCAGACAAGAGTGCAACTGACATTGTTTGTGAGGCACCCGAGAAGACATGTAGGGACAATGCTTGGCAGAGGCTCACTGCCTCCTCCTGCCTGCTCTTAGGTGCGCTGTTCATCAGGAAAATAGGAGACTTCAAGAAGAGGCTGGCGGGGGCGGTGTCTTTCCAGATACCCACTGTTTCCAGGGACACCTTGGAGGTGCAGGAGCATCATGGTGGAAAAAGCAGGATGAAGGCAGTTCCCGTGTCCATCCTGGGTTCATGGGTCTCGCAGATGAAAAGTCTGTGGACAGGATGCTCATGCGTGGTGAGGGAGTCATTTTTAAAGTTAGAGTTGTATCATCAGTATGTACCTTGTGCCTTTCCTTCCCAGTCTGTGGAAACCTTAGGCTCATGCATGTACCTGGCCTTGCCATTTATAAGTGATTATTCAGTCATCTCCAGAGAAACGAACACTTCATTAAACAGTCATTAAAAATCACTGCATGTGATACGTGGGACCATTTTTTTTTTTCAATTTTGAGAAAGGTTCTAACTATATACCTTGAATTTGTGGCCATCTTCTTTCTGCCTTGTTCTCCTGAGTGCTGGGATTATAGTTGTGTACCATGATGCTGAGATCTGCTCTGGAAACGTTAAGCATATTGAAAGCAAGGAGAAAGCTTCAGGGATTCTGATAGGTCTTCTCATTAGTAATAGCCTGATAGATTTCTGTAACATTCCAGAAGTTCCCAGCCCACTTTCAGAGCAGAATATGGAAGGTATTCCTTCAAAGGCAAGACACACATATGTCACACATATGTGAAGTCACTGTCACATCAGGGTCATGAGAAATGCTTCTGAGGATACACACTGGAATCAGAGCCCATTGGTACGCTGTTCTAGCCACAGCAAATATCAAATGGGCCAGTGCGAAAGCAGATACAGACCCATCTAAGAGGAGTCCTGCAGCAGAGGTGTTCTACAGGGTAACTAGCCAAGTTGAAGGAAGTGCTTCTCTTCCTGTTGGGGGATGGGCAGTTAATAGAAAAGCAGCTTCCTCTGTCCTTGCTGTTTACCTCAGCCCTGTCTTGTCAAAGTTACCAGGGTCAAGTAATCATTTATTGGATGTAAGTGACAGATACCACCAGGCCATGAGAGTCCCTGTTCACTCTGGGTTCCTGGTGGAACAAGGCATTCTGTGTCCTCTCCCACACCAGGGCTCCTGATTGTCTCTGCCAAGGCCAAGCTGCCATCAGCACTAAGCCAGAGAGGACTGTGTTCACTGATCTCAGGAGTGGAACGTGTGGAATCCTATCTGGCCCGTGCCTGATAAATGTTTGATTTCTCTTTTCAAACAGCCTTAGAAGTAGAGGCCTTGTGACTGTGGCTAGGTATAGCATGAAATGTGTGCTCTGTAAAACAACAGAGTCAGGGTTGGTCTGGAGAGGGAAGTAGGGTGCCTGGACCCATTAGAGAGACAGGTGAGGACAGAGTGGCTCACTTCTTCCTGTTGCACAGGTGCAGTTCACGGGTGGCGGGTTCTGCAAAGCCTGCGCAGCTGCTCCCAGCGCTCTGAAGTTCCCTCCCAAGGGCAGCTCTTTCAGTGGGTGGAGTTGTCAGGTGGGGATGTGTATAGAAGACTTCATACCTAGGGGATGATTGAGCTTTGCAGCTGCGTTCAACTCCACCATTTAGAATAGTTTACATTCCCTTTTATTTTTTTTTTTTATAAAAAATTACACCATTTCTCCATGGCATGCACTTTCTCCTAAAGCACACAGTGCAGTCCTCAAGCAGATGTCCTTCACGCCAGAGGTGCCCTGTGCAGGCCACAGAGGATGGTGCCTCTGCCTCCTGCTGTTGTTTTTGTGAGAATGTCAGGGCACTGAGAGGTTGAAACTCGGGAGGAAGTGAGGCAACAAAGCTGTGCACGTGGGTACAGCATTTTGTAGGTTCAGGCTCAGGATCCTTTGTGGTTACTGTTGGCTTCACTCTGACTGACTGCAGGTATGGCTCATGGGTGGCAAGAAGGAGCGTGAGGCCAGAGGCTAGCCGAGCTGCCCGGGAGTGATCATCTGTATTCTCATTTTCTTGGAGCAGCCCAGCCTTCCAGAAATTACCCAAACTCTCTTCCCTTCAACGTGCAGGCCTGGCTCGAGGGGCAGGATCGATAACTTGCCTCTGCTAAGCATGCAGAGACTCACCATTGCATCCAGGTCAGTACTTACCCGTCCTCTACCTCAGGTAGCTTGTGGACTGTGTCCTGTTCAGTCAGTGGAACCTACCAGACCTGTGGCTCTGTCCACTCAGAACACCCCCAAAAGAAATCTCCTGTAGATCCTGCTCTCCATAATCTGGAATGTAGCTGTAACCTGTGTGCTCTGTACAGGACCATGCCATGCCATCAGAGGCTAAAATGCAACCCCAATGCCCAATTTAATAAGAGAATTATACAGATGACTGAATCAGCACCAACACAGGCTGTATAGCTATGGAGGAGGATGGTGTGGCTATGTCTCCATTGACATGGAAAGGCGGCCTCCATACACTGTTAGCACTTCAGGGGAAACCAGGCATGGGAGTGTACACTTGCAAATTCAGTACTCAGGAAGCAGAGGGAGGAGAACCTTAAGTTCCAGTCTTCATAACGACTCTGCCTTTATAAAATATGAATTTTATTTTATTATTGTTATGTGTGTGGGTTTTGCCTGCATGTATGTTTGTGTATTCCATGCATGCCTGCTGCCTGTGGAGGTCAAAAGAGGCTGCCGGGTCCACTGGAACTGGAGTTATAAGCAGGTATGAGCTGCCAGTTGATCCTTGGTCCACTGGAAGAGCAGCCAGTGCTTTTAACTGTGGATCCATCTCGTCCTATGTTAAACACACACATGCACACACGCACACTCCCTCACACACTCCCCAAAATCAATTGAATAAGTTGTCTCAGAAATCTTAGTATTATAATTTAAGATCTCCATTGGGAAGGCATTTTTATGCTGGTCTCTGCGTGAGGGAGCAACCTAGTTTACTTCTTATTCTATAATGGAGCTGGTGCAATTATCCAAAAAGTACTTACCGAATCGAATCAAAGGATACCCAAGCATCACCACCCAGCCTCCATGCTCTGAATACAATTTAAAAAAAATTATCCAGTCAACAGATTTTTGTGAAAAATTCACACGTCACACGAGCCCTTTACAATTCCCAAAGAGCTCAGTCAGCAAACACTGACGCGTTCACAAGAGCGGGGACACTGAGCGTGTTTCTTCCACTTCCGCCCTTGCTTGCTGAGGTCTCCTTACGGTGATCTGAGGCAGGAGGATGTTCTAGCCCCCCATGGCATGTGTGGGAGGTCTTGGCAGTAGGTATCCCGGGCTGGCAGAGTTGGGATAGACGGGCAGGTGGTCTCATGTGTACAGTGAGATTGGGGTGTGGGCTAGAAGGAGCTGAGAGCCTGTGACAAATCAAGAGTGTTCCGAGCAAAAACTCACGAAGGCCTGGTCCAGGGGGGTTGGTCTGTGATGGCTATTCTTTTTAACAGGCCAAACGTGATTTTTGCAATTCATAAATGGTGACAGGAAAATAAATGATTACATGCTTCCAATTTCTGGGCAAATTCTGTAATTTTTTTTGAGAGTTTTTTTTTCCTTTTATGGAGACATGTCTAGACGTATATTGCTCTCATCTATGTAGGGACATAAGCCATTGTGATATAAACAGGCTTGTGCCTTTTTTTTTTGAGGAAATCTAGGAAAATATGCAGACTCACTCTGTCTAGAGCTGGAAGTAGGCTATGGTTATCCTAACAGCAAATCTACTGAATGTGGTCCCAAGAGCAGGAGGCTCTTATGTGTCCAGGGAGCCTGCAGGAGCCCTTTGGGGGATACTCAGGACCTATATTGTACTCCAGGCATAGGTTCCACATTTGAACCCCTAATGGTATTTGAAAAGAGACAGCTGTTTAGCAGCTGTGGGACAAAACAAGCCAGAGTGTTGGGGAAATAAGGAAACAGGTGTGTCGGCAGAGCCTTGACCACAGACGGCCCCCACCCCTGCACTGTGCAGGGAAATAAATGTTCAAGGAACGGTGAGTGGCAGCGTTTGAAAGATGAAGGTGGGGCCCAGGGCCCTTTTGGGTACCTAGCCATGCACGATTGTTGAACTCCTTATGGAGCTTGTTAAAATCAATGCAGGCACGCACTTGCTAAAGCATATGTTCATTTCATTATTTCAGGTCTCACGAAATAGCTTTTCTGCAGAGACAGCTAAGTTAAGGTCTTTGGGCCATGGGCCATGGTTTTGACCTTGGATTTGGATCCAGGTCCACCTTCTGCCTATCTCTGGCTGTTTTTCATCTCAGCTTCTTTGGGCTTCCTAGCAGTAACCATGCCTGAAAGGCCCTGTGTGAATGATCATTCGTTTGCTCTCACACAGGTTGTGACTTTTTCTAACATTATTAACATAGCCCATGGGAGAGCAGTTGATGCGGTGCTGTGGGTCACTGAATGGTTTGCCGTGAGGGTGAATTTCTGTGCCAGCAGCAAGTTTCATTCACCATCAGCCGGTCAGTGCTGCTGTTTTTGCACACTAGCTTGGGTGTCACAGGGGTGCTCTGAGGACCAAGTCAGTTCAACTGTCTTTGTTAGAGCCAAGTCAGTTCAACCATCTTCTCTGTTAGGGAAAACAGCCCGAGATTCCAAGGACTTTTGAGAGCTACAGAGCATTTGTCTACACTGAATGAACTGTAGGCCTTGTTCTGTGGCTGTGATCTACAAGGAGGGTGGGAACTCTCCCATCGCCCTGTGGGGTGCCAGGCTGTCAGCATCCACAGGGAGGCTTGTCAGAGAAGGCAGAGAATTTCATCTGAGTTCTCCATTCCTAGGCTGGGCTAGACCCATGAACTACGTGGAGAAAAACCACAGTGTTGGGTCATTGTGTTCCAGGGAGGACGAAGATGTGGCGTAACTAAAGCTGAAGTCTTGTGTTTTCACCCACACATCTCCCTTGGGGACTGAGTGCTTGGTCAGCCTGCTAGAAACATGATGTCACAGCCTAGTCTTCCTATCTATGATTGGCAATGTCAGCAACCCCTGGGAAGCCCTCCCTCTTTCTTCTCTTCTCCTCTGGTTCTTGGGGTCTCCCTGCTGTGAGGACAGAGAAAAGTGGGATGTTACAGATATGGTAGCTGTGCCCTTTCCTCCACCTCTCAGAATACCCCCCCAACCCCCAGGATGGGCCTTGTGTGAATGAGAACTCGTGGAAAGAAGCTGTACTCACAGAGATGGATTCATTAGAACTTCAATGAGGGGTTGGAATGTTGCGGGTCCAGAGCCTAATTACCTTTCGTTCCCTAATAGCTGTTCCTTGCCTACCTCTGTGTTAGAACTGATATCCTGTGGCTAATGATTAAAAATATTTCAGAATCTATTAACTTAGTAGACCACTAGTTCCCACTAACCCAAAAGCTAAGGATGTCAAAATATAGTACCTGAAGCCTGTAGGAGAGATTCTCTATTCTTGCTGTAACCACCTCACTGATGTTTCCTCTGATATATTTTAAAATTGCCTTCATTTATGACTTTCTGTGCTCTGTTACTATAAAACTTCATGGAACTGCTTCCATGTTGGACATGGAACCTGAGGTAACTCATGGAACCTGAGTTCTCTGTTTCCTGGGCCACGGTCGCTCAAGTTTGGCTCCAGAATAAACTACCTTTATTCCCTTTGAGACAAGAGCTGTGTTTCTGTGTTGACACTTGAAATACTGCTTAGCTGCCACCAGGAAAAATAGAAACACCGTTTTCTAGCTGACCAGTGGTGAGACACAACCACGGACTTTTGAGTTTCTGTATCAGTGGTTTCTGTATGTGTTACATAGGATCCACATAGTTTATTCTAAAAGAGGTGATTATCCAAAAGATGAATATTTCAAAAGTCACAAATACTCTCTAAAATGAGCAAGATTGTTGAATGCAAATCTGTTAAATGCTAATTTATGATTCTATGGGAAAGCTTTCTCTATTGTCCGACCTTGGAGTCAGCAGTCGGGAGGCAGCTGGAGCTGGGCACTGGGCTGGTCTGCGCTGGCTTCCTTTGCAGACATTTGGACCACAGGAAACAGCGGGGACTCCCAGTAAGTGGAGGGGAGGTGCACTGTTTTCTCTTCTAGCTCCGCCTTTTGGAATGAGACTCTAGAGCCTTCCTCCCTTTCTCAGACCAGCTTGGCCAAGCTCCGTGATTGTGACTGTTTATGTGACTGTTTATGGAGTTCACTGTCCAAAGAGATTAATTAAAAAGTGTAGACTTCACATCTCCCACACTGGGAAAGCGTTTTGCATTCATCGACTGCTCCCCTTAGCACTTATCCAGGTCTCTCTCTCTTCTCATGTCTGAGCTGAGGCTGGGCCACTCACGGGGAGGGGGAGGGGAACAGTGGGTTGAGTAGTTTCTGTTTCCACCCTAGGCAGTGGACCAGGGCTCTCTCAGCACCATCCACTAACCCTGCCTGAGTAGGCATGTGGGTGACACTGGCAGCCGCAGGAGCACAGCGATTTCTTGGCAGGCCTGGGTGAGGACTCCATTACTACTTTGTAACTGTGAAGAGAACTTTGTGCCCAGTGTGGTGGCATATCCCTTTAATTCCAATATTAGGAAGGCAGGGGCAAGTGGATCTCTGAGTTCAAGGTCAGTGTGGTCTACATAGCTAGTTCCAGACCTGTCTGGCCACAAAATGAGAGACCTTGGGGACGGGGAGAGAGCTTTATGCTGTGAACTGCATGTGGTCCAGGAGTGCAGAGAAATTACCAGTTATGGAAAGTAAAACTGCCCTGTGGTTTGCAAACACTGACTATGTGTTTTGAATATTGGATCCCATGAAGATGTTAATAGTTGAAAATAAAGTGAGCCATGTTTTTTTCACAGTTTCTGCCGGCAGCTTAACAGGGCTGATTCCTACTTGGGCGGCAAGGTTTTATCTTTCCCGTTAGGAGAAGCCAGCCCCTGCCCTGGACTCTGGACTTCCCCTCTGTGCTTCTTGACCTTGGCTGGATGTTTGGAAGGATCACAGCTTTACCCATAGCTAGCAGTCTGTGGAGGGAGTCCTGGACCCATCTTGTGGTCTGCATTCCCTTGTGTCACTGGCCCCCTCCCCGCCCTTTTGAGAGCCAGCAGCACCCGTGACCTGCTTCCAACCCACAGAGTTTGGTGGGGGCATTGGAAGTGGCTTCCGCAACCATCAGAGTGTGTGAGAGGCCTCTTGATAGACGCTCTAAGATTTTCTTGTGGACTTGGTGACAGTGGCCATGAGGAGAACCAATGGCAGAGAACTGTGGCCAGCCCCTGGGACCCGAGTGTTGTGGAATATTCCTTTACATTGTGTGAAGATATGTCACTGTAATTGGCTTAATAAAAAAGCAAAACAGCCAATAGCGAAGCAGGATTTTCAAGGCAGAGAGAATGCTGGCAAGAAGAAGGCAGAGTTGCCAGCCAGACAGAGAGGAAGCAGGATGCAGAATACAGAGTGAAGGTAACCGAGCCACATAAAAGAACGTAGATTACAAGATATGGGTTAATTGAAGTTATAAGAACTAGTTAGGAACAAGCCTACACTATGGGCCGAGCTTTCGTAATTAATAATATGTCTCCATGAGGTTATTTGGGAGCTGGCTGGCTGGAGGTACAGAGAAAGACTAGCTACAACCGAGGAAAGATTCTAGGAAGTGAAATTGGTTTCAGCCAGTAGGGGATAGATTTGGAAGCTCTTGGTGAGGAAGTAGGAACCTGAGTGCCCTACCTTGGAAGGCTATTCCTCTGACAGTCTGGAGAATGCCTGTGCCACGCTGACTCCAACAAGACCTGAGTGGGGAGCTGACCATGCTGAGACCAGGCTCCTGACCAATCAGAAGGTAGATGCTGCTTCAGGCTGCCAAGTGTAGTTACTGGTTGGCCTGAAAAGCCAGCACACCTCCCAGAGTGAGGCCTAATACAGACAGGGGACAGTGGACCTTGCAGCCGGACTGAGGTATTGCTGAGCAGGCTCTTTGTCCATCCACTAGACTATGGGGCTATCCCAGTACCAAGTGGACAGGCTTGTGGGTCCCAGCTTCAAGGCTTGGCTCACAGAGAGCTCTCTTCCCATAGTCCTGTTCATTATCATGCAATGGAGCTGCTGAGGCCCTCAGGCACAGGGGGTGGTGGGGGGCCACCTAAAGCTCCTAGTACCTAGCTAGATTAGCTTGTCTCAGATATCCCTGGAATCTATTGGGCAGCATGGTGAGGTGAGTGCCGGGAGAATATCTCTGCAGGAAGTAGGGCATTCATAGGGTTCTTCAGCCATGCCTCACTCTTCAAGGCTAGCCTGATCCTCTGACTGTGCGGGTGAGGCCTAACCTTCCTCACTGGTCACCCTCTACCTCCAAGCTATTTTCCCAGCAGGCCTGTTAGTAGGCTATGGTGACTTGAGGCTATGGAACTGTGGAACTAGATGCTTGGCTCTTGCTGAAGAGTCTTGTGATAAGCACTGGGTGACATTTATTTTTGCCTGCATAGAGGGAAAATTGAGAGTCAGAGTCCCTGCATAACAGTTCACCTTCCTGCCTTTCCTCACATCCACCTCGGGCTGACCTCTGAGGATATCACCAAGGGTGGGTTTGAAGGCTTTTCTCACTGTGGATTCAAATGCCAGCATCAGGATTTCCACATGCCACTTTAGTGATTGGTGTTGACCAAGTATATGACTCACAAGCATTACTTTGGATATTGTAGAAAGAAGAAATGGGAGTGGGCCTGGGCTCTTGGCCTGGAAAGAGATGGAGGTGCCGGGAGCTGGGACTGAGTTGTTATCGCTTGACATTCTGGGGACACAGGGACAGGTTCAGTGTGCAAACACTAGTCTGTGTGATGAGGGCCAGCAAGACACAGGAACCAGTGTTTGTCTAAGACCCTTTGTTGTTCTATCACCAATAAAGACTCGGAGTCAGATATTGAGATGGAAACCTGGCAGATCAAAGAAGTGGCAAGGAGCAATCAGCTGACCTTCTCTCCACACTTCCCAGACCAAAAAGGAATGATAAAAAGCCCTAGAATCTCCAAGTCCCTCCCTACTCCTTCCTGTGCCACTCTAGCCATAGCCTAGGTCCTCCATATTCTCTATGGCTAATCCTTGACAACTACTTGCTGGCTCCTCCCTCTGATTCAAGGTTAACTTTATTAACACAGTCTCGGGGTGTCACAGTATGACCAAACATCTTGCAACAGCCCTTGCCCCTGCTTAGCAGCTAGTGGGGCTCATGCAGGCCTGGTAGAGCTGGATGAACCCATAAATGTTTGCCAAGTGTCCATGTCACAGTGAACTTCATTTAGGTCACCATCACTACACTCTTCCCTATGACAGTGGCTCCCATTCTGTTTGGATTTTGGGGACATGAGTTTCCATATTCTGGGTGACAAGGACATTGTACCTGGCTCCTGACTCCCAGGAAGGGTGGCTCACACTCTATATGCAGCACCCCCGTTTGCATCCACTACTCACTAGAAAGTGATGATATCTGTGGTGCAGTCATGTGGGCACCTTGCTCACTGGCGGTGCAGGGACATGTCCCTGCAGTCTTGTCCGTTATCCTCAAACTCCTAGTGATGGAGAAAAGTCACACTAGAAATCCACCTCCCCAAACATTTCAAAGCAAGACGCCTTCAACCTTCAACAGACTCCTCACTGGTGGTGACTGTAGTGGATAGAGACACACGGGTCTCATTGGTTCTCCTCAGTGTGGGATGCACACAGACTGGGCGATGTGAATGAAGTCGACAGCCATCCTCCAAACCAGTGTCCAGAAGGGACAGTGCAGAGTACCTTTCTCAGGAAGAATGGATCCTTACTGCTGACCAAACCCCATGAGTGGAGACTTGGGCTGTGGTGGAAGTGAGGCATGGACATCCTGATGGGGAGGCTGACCTGGGATGTAAGTGTCCTGATAGGGTGATGGGACTAATAGTGAGTGTTCTAGTGTTATGGGGGTGAAGTCTGGGCACCCCAGCAGAGTGACAGGAGTGAGTCTTTTAGAGCTATATATCTGAGCAGAGCCATCATTCCTGTGTTCCTAGGATTATCCCTTCCAAGAGTGGGAACCACTGCCAGGGAGGCTTCCTTTGTGACAGCTTTAGATGGGTAGTGTCCCATTACTATCTATTTCAGTCGCCAGCCATGAAGATGAGCTGCAGATCTGCTGACAACTTAGGAGCTATGTTTTTCACCTGGGGAGCTACCAAGAGGAGTCTTTCTGGGCATGCATAAAAACCAGACCCACAGCAGGCACTGGAGCTTCTCTCAAAGGCTGATGTCCATGTCTCTCCAGAGAAGGGAAGCTGCCGTGGGCAGCCGCTGATGTCCTCCACCCCCACCCAAAAGGCACCAGATCCAGTTCTGTTCTCAAGCAGCCAGAAGGTCGCTGAGGGTTGATGCTGCCTCCTGAGCTGGGGCTAGGCATTTCTGGGATGAGGGTGCTCCAAGAGAGCTAGTGGATGTCCACTGGGAGTTTCTGGATACAGTCTTTGTGTTGTGGAGTCAGTCCAGATTGTAAGTTTTCAAGTACTGCTTATGAGCACACAGCTCATTCATTATTTTCCTTTTACCAGTCAGGCTGCAGTCAGTGGCTGACCCAGCAAGTTCTCTCCACCTTGCTCTATAGTATCTCCTCCAGCTATGGGGAAGGAAGGAAGCTGTTAGGTTCAGGGTCTTCAAAGTCAAAAAAAGATGGGATCTGGAAAGACCAAGGCACCTGGAGGGCACAGGCAGGACACTGGAGAGGAAATAGCCAAGCACAGGAGGATGGCAGGGCCTCTAAAGGATGGCTTCATGTCTTCAGCGGAGTACTGATTAACGCACACACATCAGAAAACCACCCAGACCGGAGAACACTGCAATAGAGGGAGGGACTCTCATCACAGGGTAGTTTCCATCCTCACTCTCCAGAATGGATCCCTTCATGCTGCACAGGGCATCAGGTGTGCATTAGCAGGTTTGTACCTCAGGGTTTGGCAAATCAGCTTAAGGCAGAATGCTGCTGTTGCTGCCTGGCAAAGCTTGAAATCAAGAACCGAAAGGACAAAATTGTTTCCAAGCAGCTGAACTTCTCTCTATAGACAACTAGGCTATCTGTAAGAACACAGGCACACACTGACCCAGGAAATGAAAGCACACTGTCTCGTATGCAGTAAGGATTGCTATCCATGTACAGAAACAGGAAAAATGGCCCTACATGATGAAAACATCAACCAAGGCTGTCTCAGAAGTGACACACGGTATAATTGGCAGACATAGACATTGAAATAGTCATTATAACTCTGCCTCTTGTCTCTAAGAAGCTAGAGAAACTTTGAGTACCTTAAGTAGAGTCATGAAAGACGTGAAGTGTCTCAGTGTAAACCTCTAGGGTGAGGACTGCAGGTTTAGGTAAAAATTACTAGGGAATGTTGGGAGAGCTAATGTTACACTGCATATTGAATAAGACAGTGTGTCCTAGACATTCATTATTTAATAGACACCAGTGTCCAGTGGCATCAGACAGTGTATTTCTGAACTTGAATTTTTATCAATAGAGATTATCAAAAACGACACAGACTAGAGCCATGATATGAATGCCAAGCAACCTAATAAACTTGTAATTAGCATGGTAATGAGGCGGGGAGGCACAGGAAAGATGTATGGAAATGTGGGTGATAATTCCCCAGTTTGTTGAGAATAGTTTGTTGAGACTAACAGACTCAAGAAACTCAACAAATCACAATGACAAGAGACACAAAAGAATGACATTAAAGCATGCAATAATAAAATTGTTTAAAATCAGTGATGAAGCCGGGCGGTGGTGGCGCACGCCTTTAATCCCAGCACTCAGCAGGCAGAGGCAGGCGGATCTCTGTGAGTTTGAGGCCAGCCTGGGCTACAGAGTGAGTTCCAGGAAAGGCACAAAGCTACACAGAGAAACCCTGTCTCGAAAAACCAAAAGTAAATAAATAAATAAATAAATAAATAAATAAATAAATAAATAAATAAAATCAGTGATGAATAAACTTAAAAGTAACCAGAGAAAAAAAGATGTGCAGAGAGGAGCAATCTAAGAACAACAGCAGATTTCGCATCAGAAACAATGGAAGCAGTAACAGTGGGGACAGAAAATTAAAGTACTAAGTAAAAGAGAAACACCAATCTAGAATTCTTCATCAATGAAAGCATTGTTCAGAGAATTTTCCAGATGTAAAAGTTAAATGTTCATTACTAGCAGAGATAGGTAATAATAAACAGTAGGAAGAAGGGAGAAACTAATGCCAGATGGAAACCTCAATTTCCACAGAGTCCTAAAAATGGATAGATGCAAAGACATCTTAGAAGTTTTATTGAAATACCTTTAAAGGCAGTTGATTGTTTAAAGCAAAAGTCATACGCTCCGGGAGTTTATAAGGTATGTAGAAATAAAATATATAGAAAAAAGGGAAAATGAATAGAGACGGTTGCAGTTTCTTGCATTGCACATGAGTTAGTCTAACTTGCTAGAACTTGACAACGGTAAGATGGACATTTAAATCCTAAAACACCATTAAGATTGACCCGTCCAGCAGGTCCAGTTATTCGTGGGTCTCGAGCCGGGAAACACCTGAAGGAATCATGGGGAAAGAGAGAAGGGGAGCCAAGCACAATTGAGGAACTGAGTCAATCTGAGTCGTGTCAAGGCTCCGTTTATTAACTGAATGCTGATGCTTTTATACAGTGTTTTAGGCAAGGAGGGGCAGAGAAAGCAGAGTGGAAAAATTTCAGGAGAAGTCAGAGTGGTCGGGGGGAGGTGAAGTCTCTTTGGTCCAAGGCTCTGCAGCTGGCCAATTACTGTTCAAGGCTATATCTAAAAAGTATACTTCTTAGTTGAGCCAAGGTCGTCCTGTTTCTGCAGGACGTGCAGTTTGGCCAAGGGCGTCTGGTTTTGCCAGACTCCAAACTCCAAGCAGAAATACAAAACATAACAATCTTGAGTCAAACCGTCCTGGGTCAGTCTCCAACATAAGATAACACAACAACACTCCATTCACAGAGGAGATAAAACAGAGCATTCAATCTAAAGAAAGAAACAGGAAGAGGAAGTTGGACATGGTGGCACACACTCCCACTTCTAGCTACTCCAGAGGCCTGGGCAGGATGGCTTGACTTCAGGAGCTTGAGGGAAATATAACAAGACTCTCTCTCAAGGAACAAAAACTAAATCAAGATAAGAAATGGAGGAAAAAAGTGAGCAAAGTATATGCGAAGCCAACTGTATTAGTCAGGATTCTCTAGAGTAACAAAATGTTTAGACTCTCTCTCTCTCTCTCTCTCTCTCTCTCTCTCTCTCTCTCTGTATTCCACACATATATATGTTGTGGAATATTTGTTTACACTGTAAAGATGTGTCTTTAAGATGCCTTCTGATAGGTTTAATAAAAAGCCGAATGGCCAGTAGTTAGACAGAAGGTATAGGTAGGATTTCTGGGGAGAGAAAGGAAGAAGAGGGAGAATCTAGGTACACAGAAGATGCCAGGAGACACAGAGAGGGAACAGGATGTGCAACATGGAAGAGAGGTAATGCCACATGATAGAACATAGATTAATATAAATGAGTTAATTTAAGTTATAAGAGCTAGTTAGGAATAAGCCTAAGCTATAGGCCAAGCTCTCATAATTAATAAGAAGTCTGCATGTTATTATTTGGGAACTGGCAGGACAGAAAAAGACTTGTTACATACATACATACATACATACATACATACATACATACATACACACATGTCATCACAAGTCCAATTTTCCAATCATGCCCTTTCCATGTCTCTGACCATCCAGCCAACCATTGTCTACAGCCCATGAATCAGTGAACAATCACACATATGGCCACTTTCTTTCAAACAAAATGTATGATAATATGTACTGCCCGAAGTTCTGCCCACTGTGAAGATTTCCACTTCACCAGTGTCTTTCAAGGTTGTTCCAGAAAGGGGTTGTAATGTTGCAGCTTTCCACTTTTTTGTGGTGCCTGCAGATTGTGCAGAACCATCAGTAAACCAGACCCTAGTCTTCTCTTCCTCAGTCAACCGATCACTCCCCATGAGGCTATGGGTGCATACTTGGCAGCAGATGAAATTGTAATGGGAATAGAAACCACAGGCATTTGGGCAACTTCTTTGTGTAATTTCCTTATGCCTCCGTGACATGCTTTGGCCTGATCTAGTATATACCACATCCATTGATAATGCTGTGTATGTCCTACTTCATGACTTGGTGGATCAGGTAACATCCTGATCACATGGTTACTTGGTAGCCTGTAGCATGAATCTTAAAAGTTCTTATTAATAAAATCAAACCTGAGCCGGGTATTGGGGTGAACACTGGAAGGTCAGAGAGACAGAACAAACCACAGCTAACCTCACCTAGCCAACTTCTCAGCTGATCTTGTTTCCTCAGACTGGAAGCCTCTGTGTCCTCATATCCAAATGGGCCTCAGCCGAACTGCTGCTTCTTGAAAGCCTAAATGCTTAACCAGGCCAAATGTTTCTCCAGGCCAAAGGCTTCTCCAGGCCAAAGGCCTCTAGTTTCTGGTCCTCACGCCTTATATACCTTTCTGCTTTCTACCACCACTCCCTGGGATTGAAGGCGTGCTTTCTGGGATTAAAGGCGTGGGTCACCACGCCTGGCTGTTTCCCATGTGGCCTTGAACTCACAGAGATCCAGAGGGATTTCTGTCTCTGGAATGCTAGGATTAAAGGCGTATGCTACCACTGCCTATCCTCATGTTTAACATTGTGGCTGTCCTGTTCTCTGACCCTAGATAAGTTTATTAGCATACACAATATTTTGGGGAACACAATACCACCACAGTAGCCCATTGTCAAACATTTAGTTTCCACTAAGGCCCAATAGCAGACTAAGAGCTCTCTCTCAAAGGGAGAATAGTTGTCTGCAGAAGATGGTAGAGCCTTGTTCCAAAATTCTAATGGTGTCTTCTGTGATTCACCTATAGGGGCCTGCCAGGGGCTCCACACAGCATCCCTACCTGCCACCGACACATCATATATGTCCGGTCTGCTGGATCATATGGTCCAAGCGGTAGAGCAGCCTGTCCAGCAGCCTGGACCTGTTGAAAGCCTTCTATCCCAGGCCCCACACAAAGCTAGCAGCTTTCCGAGTCACTTGGTATTTGGGCTGGAGTAACACACTTAAGTGAGGAATGTGGTATCTCCAGAATCCAAATAGGCTCATAAAGTGTCTAGCTTCTTTCTTGGTGGTGGGAGGGGCCGGGTGCAATAGCTTATTTATTTATTTATTTTTTAACCTTCGAAGGAATATCTCTGCATGCCCCACACCACTGGACTCCTAGGAACTTCACTGAGATGGGAAGCCCCTGAATTTTGGTTGGATTTATTTCCCATCCTCTGATATGCATATGTGTTACCAATGAGTTCAAAGAGGTTGCTGCCCCCTGCTCACTTGCTCCAGTCAGCATAATGTCATCAATATAGTGCACCAGTGTGATATTTTGTGGAAGAAACAGACAATTAAGATCCATTTGAATTAAGTTATGACACAGGGCAGGAGAGTTAATGTATCTTTGAGATAAAACTGTGAAGGAATATTTCTGGCCTTGCCGACTGAAAGTAAATTGCTTCTGGTGGTCCTTATGGACAGGTACTGAGAAAAAGGTATTTGCTAGATCAATAACTACATACCATGTGCCAGGAGATGTATTAATTTGCTCAAGTAAGGGCACCACATCTGGTACAGCAGTTGCAATCAGAGTCACTAACTGACTGAGCTTTTGATAGCCAACTGTCATTCTCCACAATCCACATGTCTTCTGCACTGGCGAGATAGGAGAGTTAAAGGGAGATGTAGTGGGAACCATCACCCCTGCATCTTGCTGGTGGTACTATTTTCTGCAAATCCTCCAGGGATGTGATACTGTCTTTGATTCATTATTTTCTTTGACAGAGGCATCTCTAAAGGTTTCATTTAGCCTTTCCAATAATAATAGCCCCCACTCCACAGGTCAGGGAACCAATGTGAGTATTCTGTCAACTCCTAAGTATATCTCTCCCAGTTATACATTCTGGAACTGGGGAAATAACCACAGGATGAGTTTGGGGGCCCACTGGACATACTGTGAGTCAGACTTCAGCCAACACTCCATTTATCACTTGACCTCCATAAGCTCCTACTTTAACTGAAGGGCCACAATGTTTCTTGGGATCTTCTCCTGGAACCAGCATCAATTCAGAATGAGTATCCAACAGACCCTAGAAAGTCTGATTGTTTCCTTTCCCCCAGTGTACAGTTACCTTTGTAAAACACTATAGGTCCCTCTGCGAAGGAGTGGAGAAAGGCTAACAGTAAAACTCTTAGGTATTTTACCAAGGTCCTTTCTTAGGGGAACCAGGCTGTCTCTTCAATCAAGGGGTTCTGGGTCTGCAAAATGGCTCAAGTCTGGAAATTGATTTAGGGGCTGAGATTGCTTTTTGCCATGATCCAAAGTAGCCTTTCTTTCATTTGTTTGAGAACTTTTCCTCTTATACAGATCAAACAAAAATTCAGTAGGCTTCTTGTTTATTTTATGTCCGGAAACACCACGATTGATTAGCCAGCACCAAAGGTCCATACAAATCATGCTACCATAAGATTCACTTTACATGTGCTGACCATTATGATCCACATGATCCAGCTGACCATTAGGCCATTGTGAACATTGTTTTGTCTATGCTGCCCATTACAATAACTACGAACACCTTGCCTTTGGCAATTCGGTGCCGCCACCTGGCCTCTGCTGCCTTGGGACCCAATTTAACCCATTGTCTCTACTTCGTGCAATTGAGTGGAAGCATCTCCAACCCTAAGGTCTGGTACAAGGAAAAGAGCAACAGCAAAGCTCTTCCCATGTGCTGGCGCCCCTCTCCCCATTTTGTGTCTTAGAGGATCAGTGAGGCATTGTCGTCTGGGCCTTCCCATTGTGGAGGGTTAGGTTTCACAGAGCACACCCACTCTAGCAATGCAGTTTTCCTGAGCCTTAAAATCCTTTCATCAACACTAAGCCAAGGGATATCAGGCATCTCCAGCTCCTTTTCAGTAGGCCATCTTTTGACAAATGATTCAGCCAACCGTTCAAACAAACTTTTGACCTTTTTTTAGAAAACTGTGCGAGCTTCCATATTAACCTTAGAATCTCCACTCAGTGGGCCCATATCAATAAACTCTGCCTGATTCAGTTTTATGTTCCTTTCACCTTTATCCCACACCCTCAAAATCCATTCCTGCACACATTCCCCAGAATTCTGCCTGAATGAATCAGCAAACTCAGTAAGCTTCTTAGTAGTGTAGTGCACCTCCCCATGGACTACCCTTTCTCCCTCCCCTCTAGGAGCCTGCTCTGCCTTGAGTCTGGTTATAGGTCTAGAGGCACTATGGTGGATCCCAAGGGACATCAATCAGTATTGTCTTGGCCTGCCATTTCCTTCAGTGAAAGTCACTGCTGGTTCAGCAGACAATAAAGGATTAATTTACCCAGTCAAAGGTGAAAAAGGCAGTATTTCAAGGGGAGGAGTTGAGGGTACTACTTTCTCAGGTGAGATTAAACCCTTGAGAATCTGAGGGTTCAAACTTCTCAACTTCAATAGGGTTCTCCCACACATTCCCATCCCAAGTTATAGGATACCATTCTTTACCAATCAATGCTCTTTTAACTGCTGACAAGCTCCGAGGCTTCATATCTATATGAGGGGATTTATTGGAATCACTTACAGGCTGCAGTCCAGCTAATTCAACAATGGCTCTGAACAGAAAGTCCCTGAATCCAGTAGTTGCTCAATCCACAAGGCTGGATGTCTCAGCTGGTCTTCAGTACATGCTGGAGTCCTGAGGAAGTAGGCTCCAATGCCAGTGAAGGAACGGATGTGCTAGAAAGGCGAGGGCAAGCAGGCAAAAAGCAAAAGCTTCCTTCTTCTATGTCCTTATATAGCCTTCTAGGAGAAGATATGGCTCACATTAAAGGACTCAAGATCCGGATTAAAGGTGTGTGTCACACCCACAGAAAACAAACAGCAACATATTTACTGAAGTTTAAGTTTACCAATTATTATGCTAAATGTGAATGTTTTGAATGCCCCAAATTAAAGATAGATTGTGATTAAAGATAAAAAACTACTGTTTACAAAAAACACCCTTTAAATATTAGGACAGAAATAGAGCAGAATATACCATGCCAATACTAATAAAAATAAAGTTAGAATGAGTGATTGTGTAAATCCGAGTAGCTTTTGGAACAAGAAATTTTAGTAGGTATGGATCAGGTCACTGTGTAATGATAAAGGACTGGCTTATCAGGAGGCTATAACACCCTAAATGTTTATATATTTAATATCAGAGTCCCAAGATATGTAGAACAAAAGTTAATAAGAAAGTTACACACAAAACTGAGTGAAACCAAATTATAGACCCAAGTCTCAAACTACAAAAGAGGAAAGTATGAGATAAATTTTGTGTGCTTGGGTTGGGCAAATATTTACCTCAAGACATCAACATTATGATCCACAAAGGAAGGGAAATGATAAATTTGGTTTCATCGACAAGTACCCGTTTTTCAAAAGACACCATTAGGACAACAAAACTGTGCACCACAGCATTGTGGCTTAAGTGTGAAATGTCCCGCACAGGCTCATAGGTTTCAACATTTGGTCTACAGCAGGTGGCGCTGTTTGAGGATGTTGTGGCTCCTTTAGGAGGCCAAGTCTCATGGGAGGAAGTGGGTCACTGGGGTGGGGGGGGGTTGAGGTTTTATAGCCTGGTTCTACTTCCGGTTCATTCTCTGCTTTCTGAGTATGAATGTAAAGTGACTAGTCAACTTCCTGCTCTTGGCAACAACTCCTTCTCCACCTGTTGTCACACCTTCCTCCATGTGATGGGCTATTCCCCAAGGATATATAAGTCAAAACAAGCACTCTATCCTTTGAGTTGCTTTTTTTCAGAGTATTTTATCATAACAAATGACAATAACTGCCACACTCAGGTTGAGAGAAAGTATTTGCAATCTACCTTTTTGATAAAGAACTTGTGTCCATAATACAGAAAGAATGTGTAAACTCAATAAGAAGAAAATGAGCACTTCATTAAAAAGGGAATAAGAAAGTCGGGTGATTCATAAAAGAATATAGTCTGACACTAAACAAAGGCCAAAGGATGCCAAGCACCATCAGCCACTGGAAGAAACAAATTTAAATCACAGTAAGATACCACCTGTGGTAGTTTGAATGTAATTGGGCCCCCAGAGGCTCATAGGGAGTGGCACTATTAGGAGGTGTGGTCTTTTTGAGTAGGTGTGGCCTTGTTGGAGGAAGTGTGTCTCAGTTTACTTCCTGCTGCCTGAGGATCAAGATATAGAACTCTCAGCTCCTTCTCCAGTACCATGTCTGCCTGCATGCCACCCACCATGATGATAATGGACTAAACCTCTGAAACTGTAAGGCAGCCCCAATTACATGTTTTGCTTTATAAGAATTGCTGTGGTCATGGTGTCGTTTCACAGCAATACAAACCTCAACTAAGACACCACCACACATCAATAGAATGTTTAAACATGAAAGATGGACTGAACCTCCAACATTCCTGGGGGGAACAGCAACTCAGTAATGATTCACCTTTGCAAAGCACCTGGGGATTCCTTAACACTCTAGAGTGCGTCTTCTATGCCATCTAGCCATTTTACTCTTGGGTGTCTACTCAAGAGAAAAGAAAGTGTATAAGCATATAAGACACGTATATAAGCTTTTATAGAAGTTCTGTTAGGAAATCCACCAAACTGGAAGCCACCCAGATTTAAACAGGTGAGAAGGAACATGTAGTGTATCTATTTGGCTCAGGGGACTATTACTGAGCAAAGAAGAGGGCTATTATCACTAGAGTAACAATGTGGAGAAAATTCAAAATTATTACTATTGTTTCAAAGATGTATTTATTTTTATTTTATGTGTGTGGATGTTTTGCTTGCATGTACGTCTTTGCACCTGTGTGTTCAGGGCCTGAGAGGCCGGAAGAGTGTGTTGAATCCTCTGAATGGAGTTACAGATTATTGTTTGTCATTATATGGGTACTGGGAGCCAAACTGAAGTCTTTTTCAAAACAAGTGCTCTTAATGGCTGAGCCATTGCTCCAGCTTCCAATTCAAAATTATTTTGAGCAATAGAGGCCAGTCAAAAACCAGTGAAGACTGACTGCTCCTATTGGCAGAAAGTTCTGTAAGATACGAAGTGTTCTCAGTTGATAAAAAGCAGGTTTCCAGGTGGTGAGATGGCTCATTGGGAAAAGGTGCTGGTTAGTTTTAAGTCAACTTGACACAAGCTAAAATCAGTTGAGAGGAGGGAACCTCAATTAGGAAAATGTGTCCATAAGAATGGACTACAGGCAAGACTCCAGGGCATTTTCTTAATTAGTGATTGATGTGAGAGAGCCCAACCCATTGTTTGTGGTGCCATCCCTAGGCTAGTGGTCTTGGGTTCTATACAAGCCTTGAAGAGCAGGCCAGTAAGCAGCACCACTTTGTAGCCTCTGCATCAGCTCCTGTCTCCAGGTTCCTGCCCTGTTGGAGTTCCTGCTCTGACTTCCTTCAATGATAAACAGTGATATGAGTGTAAGCCAAATAATCCCCTTTCTCCCCAGTTTGCTTTGGTCATGGTGTTTCATTCCAGTAATACTAACCCTAATTATTACAAAGGTTCTTGCCTGAAGACCCAGGTATGATCCCCAGGCCCCACATGGTGAAAGAAGAGAAAGAATTCCTGCAAACTGTCCTCTGACCTCTACACATGTATATGTACACACAAAACAAATAAGTAAAATATAATACAAAATTTAAGCAAGAGCTGGAGAGATGGATAAATGGTTAAGAGCACATAGTATTCTTCCAGAGTTTGATGCCCATGCCCATCCCATGTTGGAGGACTTATAACTGCCTGTAACTCCAGCTCCAGAAGGATTTGATGCCCTCTTCTGGTCTCCAAAGGCACCTGCACTCACATACATGTACACACACACACACACACACACACACACACACACACACACACACACAATTAAAAATAATGTAAACAATTATAAAATCTAAAATCTAAAAGAGACACTTGCTTTGAGATGGGATAGACATTTTCCTCATCTTAACTTTGGCGTGGTGGGTCTATAAACACTTGAAAACTTATTAAATCATACCTTTAAGTGTGAGCAACTTACGGAACGCCAATTTTATGACAGGACACACAGCATCTGTGAGGGTTGCTTATTAATTTCTAAAAAAGACGAAAATCACTACATGGTTAGTTCCTTCTGATATGTAAACTCTTCTACTCAAAGTGTACACACACCCCAGAGGCGAGGGAACAGGGAACTCGGGACTCTGCTCTCTCTGGGAGCAGCAGAGGACGGCAGAGGGGTAGGGATGTGTCTTGAGTAGGTTCTGAGAGGGCACCTGGTTGGTAAGAGTGTGATGCATCCCTGAGACTGGTCTGAAAGCATGCTTGCCTGTCTATCACTCTTGCTGCGATGTAGTCCGTTCCTGTGAATGCTGTCCTGGCCTGTCTATCACAGCATAGGTCACCCTGGAAGTGAAGGGAGAAATAGGAAGGCTCGCCAGACAATTTACGTAGAAATTGCTGTCTGTGATTTATGGTTTTAATTAAGAGCTTTTTAAGCTTTAATTAAAAAGGTACATGAGCATTCAGTATTTAAGAAAAATGCCTTTGTGTTTGGGTCGATAGAAAAACATAAAATAAAATGAGATACATATTTCTAGTCAGAAGCTTCACATAAGAAAGCTATGTACATAATTAAGAAGTAAATTTAAACTGATTTGGGCATAAAGGCCTTATAATGGGGGAAGGTGGCTGAGGGGATATTTTATCCTTTATTGCAATATAGCTGGATATCAGACTCCACGCATTAGTGAGGTTGCTTCCCAGGATGGGACCAAATTGAACACGTGACCAGTGCATGAGGGTATTATCAATGACAACCTGCCAGCCCTCAGTGGGTGTAGGAGCTCGCTATCTGCTAGGAGCCAGTGACTTTGCATCGTCCCTCATCTTCGTTTTCCATTACTTTAACTGGCTTCTCAGGTGTGGGGACTCCAGTGAGCACAACCAGGCAAAGTCTATGTATGCGTTTACAGGGAGTCATGACTGTTTACTATGCAGACAAGCTCATGGACATGGGGTTCAGGAAAACAAAACGGAAGTGCTGGAGAGAGTCGCTCATTGCACACTTGGCCATCAGTGGCCTTTGCAGAGGTCAGATCTCTAGACCTAAGGGATACTACAGCCTTGCTTGATATGGGGTGGAGAGTGTTACCATGGGGCCATTGTGCTCTGGATTGTGGAGTGTAGGAGTGTGGGAAAATAGCATGAGGCAGGGAGATTTTGTTTGTGGGAATACCTGTGCTCTGGACCTATAGGCTAGATGCAGTGGGAAGGTGGGTTATGGGATGGTGGTAGCCCTGCTTAGCTCAGGATGGTGATGGGACAGGCTGTGTAGCCAGCAGGTACCAGGATATGAAATACTGAACAACTCACAGATAGTCACCCAGCTCAATGGGGCTTTGCCAGCTGGGCTTCTGCAGAGTCTCTTGTTGTGATTTGAGGCTCTGGGTCCTTGGAGCATCCCTGGAATTCTATCCTCTGGGATTTTGTCAACAGAAGGCCAGGAAATTGGAACAGTTCTCACCCTAGTCACCTCAGCCCAGACCAGGCCTGGGTTGCTGGAACCCTGGCCTGACACATCACAGACATGCAGTATGTATACACATGCTAGAGTTTCCCAGACTATACTGTTCAGGCTCCTCAGGTCTTCCCTGGGTGCCTCCCTGTGGGCTGATGCTGTCCCTTTCTGTCTCTCACAGTTGACGTCTGCATCCTTTTCCAGGACAAGAACCCTTGCATGACTTTGGGGTCTGGCCTTATGCAGAACTGAATTCCTGGGCCTGGGTCCCCAGAGGGAGACAGTCCCTCCTTATCCTTAAGCATGCTCACCTGGATAACTACACTACTATGGAGTCCTCACCTTAGGAGTCCTGGTTAGACACACTGTGTTGTTGATTACAGAGGCTGCATGCTTCTTCAATGAACAAGGAAAGCAAGCTTGCGTACTGCATGGAAGGGTGTTTCCACCTGTGGATAGACACATAAGGACCTCAACACCTGCTCCTTCACAGTGGTGTCCATCACCGTTCACCTGGAAGGGCTCAGAATCCCAGCTCATCTGCTCTGCCATGACACTTTGTCACTCTACAACAACACAAATGGAAAAAAGAGGAACCATGAAGGGACCCCCTGTATCCTTCATATTGATCCATCCCTCTTTGCAAGCTAGTTTCTGATAGCACCTTACATGAGACCTCACCCTGTGGGACTTTGTCTCGCTAAGGGACCATTTTAAAATACAATATAGCTCATTCTAGAATTATTCATTTCCTAATTCTGTACTGCAGTTTAAGTCACTTAAGAAGAGTTGTCAGTTAACTCAATGACTATTTTTGGAGAGGTCTATCTCAAATTCCCTCAAAAGACATCTATGATGAAGAGCCATGAGCATCCGAAGGAGGCAGAGGACAGCAGCCCCGCTCAGAAATGTGGAAGGACATATTTGTTTCAGGTCTCACCTCCCAGGCCACATACCAAACAGGAAGACATAAACTCCAGGCGCTTTAATCACCAAGTAGCTGGAAAATCGGTTTGCTTTTCAGATCAGATCTGTGATTATGGGTTGAAGATAAACAGCAACTCCTAAACAGTGATGTGGTGTTTTCACAGCTCAGTGGGAGAAGACAGCAAAAGACCGACACATAGGCATTTCTCTGGGTTTGCTACTGTAGCACACCAAATGCTCTGGGTCTTAATGCTTTTAGATGTCAGAGCCTTTTCTGTCTGACCTGATTGAAACAGCACAACCCTCGTTACATTGGGCAGTGGGAGCAGACACTGCGGACTGGCCACTGTGTTTAGTCATCCCAGGAGCGTAGCTCCACAAGTTAGCATGACCCCTGTTCATTCCCCCTTTCCCTTGTTAAGACTTGAAATTTCAAATCGAGTGAGACCTCACCCCCTCTTCGGGCATAAGAAAGAGAGGTCTGCATGCCCTGCAAACCAGCTGGTTGTCATTCATGTGTTCCTCTTCAATCACAACCCCATGATTCAGTGAGCATCATCCACTTGTTTCCCTCACGGTGTGGAAATCATCACTTTCCTTCATGTCAGAGCCCCACAGCAAGTGATCTGCCTGCCCTGGCCTGTTTCCACAGGCCAAGAGAACAGAGGTCCATGCAGGCGACAAGCAGGTGGATGAAGGCTGAGTTAAACTTCCAACTCAGAGCACCGCCTCACTGGAGCACAGACACAGTAGTTCTCAACCCCTTGGGTCACAACTCCTTGCAGGTAGCATCAGACATCCCGCATATCAGATATTTACATTAGGATTCGTAACAGTAGCAAAATTACAGTTATGAAGTAGCAATGAAATAATTTTATGGTTGGGGGGTCACTACAACATGAGGAACTGTATTAAAGGGTCACAGCATTAGGGAGGCTGAGAACCACTCACTGGGCTAGAGGGACGAGCCTGACACTAAGAGACGGTTCCACTTCTTAGGGCCAGTGACCCACAAGGCCCCATGGCTCTTTCTAGGACCATGTATGTAAGATCTCACTTGTGTTCACCGTTAGGTCACATGTTTCACATGAGAGTGACAAACTTTTGTGAGGTCGGTTGCCAGGCTGCACAGGTGACCCCAGGTGTGGCAGTTTCTTACTTCCCAAGTCTTATCTTCAGTCTGTGTGGTCTCCACTTGTGAGCTCATGACATGCTCGCCTATCCTGTGGCAGTCAGAAAAGCACTGTCTGAGGATTTTCTGGCTGCTGACCACCTCTTCAGCCTGTTCCACCCTGGTCTTCCTCCCGGCATCCTGTGTGTCTTGACCCTCACGAAGGCTTCTCATTCTTCTCCAGATCTTAGTCCCCCTTCTCTGGAGATGTCTCTTCCAGCCTGCTTGTCCACACTCATGCTAACAGTCCACCACAGAAAGTGAGTCCCTGTGGGCAGAGTGTTTTCCTCCTTGTGTCCCTGGCCCTGAAGTACCTGGCTCTGGCTCCTTCTTGCTTTCCAAATCTGTTCCAGTCTCTGGTGGGGGCAACTTCATGTCTACCACAGTCTAGTCATCATATGTTGCCTTCTGGTTCCTTCAGTTTCTTTCTCTGTTTAGAATGTGCCTTCCCTAGAACCCCTGTCCTCTGTTCCTCTCTAGAGTGACCCTGCCCAGCCTGCACTCTCTAAGAGGACTACTTGCTTCCTCTTATTGTCTCAGAGGTTCCCAGAGAAACTCTCCCCTCCCCCACAGGGAACAGCTTCTGCCTGGACATGAAGCATTCATCGGTTAAGGTCATGGAAAGTCTCCCATAGCCAACATGGAATTTTCTAGAAGTAGGTGGGAACTGACTGGGGATTAAGGCCCAGGTAACAGAATAAAAAAGAAAGAGCCCCTCTTTCACTGCTGCTGGCTGCCACTCGGTTCCCATGGCAACAAGAAGAGCTGAGGAAGAGAGGTGGCTATGGGAGCTGATGGCTGCATTTCTGCCCATCACAGAGACATACATGATGGAGCAGTTTCTACATTTGGAAGAGGGACTCTCCTCTTTAGAAGCAACAAACACCTGCTCGTAAATAAAAGTTTTAATATCTAAGATAGCAGTAATAATATTATACTTGAATTTAAAATGTATCAGGCTCTTTGTCTGGTTCTACTGCTGTGACCCTTTAATACAGCTCCTCATGTAGTGGTGACCCCCAACCATAAAATTCGATGTGGAAAGTGTTGGCTGTTTGGAAAGACCCTTTCCCTTCCCTTGAGTCCCAGCAGGCCAAGGCTGTACGCTTTTCAGGATGTGCTCTGCTCTCTCTCTTTTCTTGAAAGATTTATTTTTGTTTTGTTATATGTATGCACATATACCCATGTGTGCATGCATGTACACACAAGTGCAGTTGGCCACAGAAGCCAGAAGAGGGTGTTCAATCCCTTGAGCTGGTATTACAGGCAGCTGTGAGCTGCCCAGTGTGGACGGTGGGAACTGAACTTGGGCCCTTGGCAAGAGCAGCGCAAGCTCTTGGTCTCCAGCCCCTTCCCTGTCTTGCTTGCTTATTTCCACTGTGGTTTCTATTGCTTGGCATTGTGCTCCCCGCTCACCTGCAGCCATCCTCTTGCCTTCTGACTTCTCTCTTTTCTCCTTTGTGCGTCCTTGCCTTTCCCCCCTTTTTAGAGGGGGGAAGAGATGCCAGAGAACATATGTTTTCAGGTGGTGTCAGCTGTGAGAGCAGGAGTGTCCTGTGCAGCTCACACACGGGGCCTTGGAGAAAATTTTCTCTAGGGAATGAACATTTGCACCTCTGTCCAGCTTTGTGTCCAGATTGTGCTGATCCTGAGTTGGCTGCCTTCTATGCAGTAATGGGATGAGGAGGTGGTTAAGAGATCAAGGAACCCAAGGGGCTGAGGGCTCCTCACTGCCCAGTGCTTCAGACTCTGAGGATGCCCCTCTAAGCTCTCACCATGTGCCGTGGGAAGATGTGCCCATGCAGAGAAATGACAACTAGAGCAGTTCATACCTGTTGACTCTTCTGAGAGATGCCCCCTCACATCTCTAGTTATAGAATACATCACACATGAGGAAAAGGTCACCAGTAGCTGTTGTAACAGACATGTTTACACACACATGCAGCATTCTTCCATTTCTAAGAACTTCTACAAGGGAATGGGTGGAGGTCGGCCCATGTTATCCTGACTGGAGCCTGTTAATTTTTTCCAGATTTCTCATCTCTTTATCCACCTCTATTCTTAATTTGTGGGATTTCTCTGGCTTTTATTTTCCAAGTCCACGGAGTCTCCCTTCAGCAGTATTGAGTTCACCACTTCACTAATCGTATGAACTCAACTTGGTACCTGTTTTTCATGTCTTGAATTTACATTTAAGTCCTTTAATACTTGGCTTGTCTTTTCCCCCCATTTGATCAATTCCTGCTTCTGAATCACTGACTATTTTCAGAGAAATAGGCCAAGATGGTTTTGAGGGATGGGGTAGATTGCCTTTTTATACTAGACACCATAGCTTATTTTGAAGCATCCGTATTCAACATCCTGAGGACAAATATATTGGCAGACAGACCAGGGAGCAAACTTCCTTGACCAGAAACCAGCCTGTGTTTACATTAGAATTTGGCCTTAGTGGATGAAAGACAGCATCATCTCGCCAGTTTTGTGTGTGTGTCGGGGGAGAATTAGGGATCGACCCAGACAAAGTAGATCCTTATTTTGCTTTATAGGACTGAAGAATCATTACAATTTGAACATGGAAGTGTCATGCTACAAATTTAAGATGAACATGTGGCAGACTGTCTTGAGGGCATGGTGATGAGAAAAGCAGAAACAGTTTAAGAAAGATGAATGTCTCCTTATACTCACCCACCCTCAACAAGAAACAAACTGAACCACAGAAGCGGAGAAGAAAAGAAAATTTCTGAATGGGAAAAGCATAATGTATATTGTCCATGTGTATGGTTGACAAAGAGGTGAAACCACAGTAGATAAAGGCCTTTTGCAAGGAAAAAACAGACAGACAAACAACAAACAGATAAACCCCAAACCATGAGAACCAGTGTCTCACCACATTGTGGATACAGAGGTTTGAGGTAAAGAGGCAGCTGGAAGCCATGGAGGGGGGAGAACTGCCAGGATCCTGGAAGAAGTCCTGAAAGTATGACATCATGTTTGTTTCGGCATCCTACCCAGTTGTTACCCAAGGTTCTACCTGGGTGTCACCCAAGACTCTTACCAGGTAGTCCCAAGATTCCGGGCATGTGAGAACCATAGGCAACATTCTTCACAGGCATTGATCCACTCACTTGCGGTCCAGGACGATGTCAATGTTGTGATGGCCAGGGCTCTGCCATGTGTGATTCAGCTCCTTCTCCAGGACGTGGTCAGAGATCCACAGGAATA
>CABHPR010132092.1:0-13499 GCA_902168415.1 Peromyscus melanophrys | reverse complement strand
TAATTCCAGCACTCAGGAGGCAGAGGCAGGTGGATCTCTGTGAGTTCGAGGCCAGCCTGGTCTACAGAGTGAGTTCCAGGAAAGGTGCAAAGAGAAACCCTGTCTCAAAAAAAAAAAAAAAGTCCTTAGCACAAGATCCCACGAGCTGAAGCTGGGGATGACAACTTACCTGTGGCATGTTCCCGCAGACCTACATCAAAGGCAAGTTTATCTGTCTGGGATCTTGATGTGGTCAAGCATGTTAGATACTGTGGAATAAGAACAGATGCTAGGAGTCATATCCTTCTATCAGGTCCTAGTACCACCACTAGTTAGCTTCCCATTAATTGCAAAAAAAATCAGCTATTATGAAATATGCTCAGTCTTCTCCCTCATTGGAAAGTTAATGGACATTATACTTTTGGAAAATATTTTTTGTTTTAAATGTAAAGCCACAAAGACATTCTTATCTGATAATCTAGTAATGTCTAGGGCTCTATATAGAATAAAATTGAAATATTTCATATGCTTTAGTTCAAAATCACTTTGAGAAACTTTTAACTTGAACTTGAGAACAATACAAATGGAACATCAATGACCAGCAGTAAAGAAGTGGCTAGATCAACTTTGGTTCTCCTGTTTTGTGGAGTATTGTATCACTAAGAGTACTGATGGCGCAGTGGTGTAGGTTGGAATTAGAGTAGGAGGAAAATAAGTACAGGCAGACCTCTCGCTCTCTGCAAGCAGCAGGAAAAGGGTTGCATTAAAGAAGTTTTATTTCATAGGCTTCATACCAAAGCTACTTTAGAAAAAGCCAGTGTAGCGTTTACGTTAATTGGGAGTGAACTTTTTTTTTTTTTCCTTCTCTACCAGGCTGCCAACCTGCGTTTGAGAGCCATGGGAGGTACACTATTTCAAGATTTACTTATTCTATCTGGGCAGAAAAACATACTTTAGGGTCTCATTTGCCTTCTCCAAAAGCAACAGGTTCTAAAAGGTGATCACCTCTCATTTCCAGAGATTGCCAGGAAAAGGTCTCCCCATTCAAACCTGCCCCAATACTCAGATACGGCTGGCCAGTTTTGTTCTGTCTTTGGCCATGAAGTACTAAAGCAGACAAGTGTTCGGTCTGAAAGGTCAAACTTCTCACTGGTGCTCAGACAAAATCTGCTGCAGCAAATCAATTATTTAAGAAGTAGCTGCTGATCATGCTACAGTTTGGTAGTCCAAGCTTCAAGAAGAACTTTGCGTCGAGAACCTGTAGATGTGTGAAAAATCAATAATTCCCATTCTCTCTTCCCACTGCTAGGATCACATGCTGTCATGCCAACCTCTGCAGTGGGTGATGGGGTCTGCGCTGAGGCCCCCATGTTTGCACAGTAAGGGCTAGAGAATGATGAATAATCTTCCTTACACCAATAGCATTCAAGAATTATATATGGAGGAGCTGAGAACAAATACTATTAGAGTCAGCTCATATTATACTAGATCAACATCACAATATTTGCAATAACTCCTTGCAAAAACATCAGGAGTACATGCATTTTGCAAGTTATACTTATTAAAGTTTGCATACTTTTCATTCCAAGATTTTGCTTCCCAAGTGAGGCTGAATTATCACCACTCTAGTATTTTGGCTTCAAATCCCTGATTGGTATAGCCTGGACCAGTTTTCTGTGATTGCCTCATCTATCGTCTTCTTCCTGTCACTGGGTTAGCATAACACCTTCAAATTGTTCCAGGACTGAAGGCCCTGGACATCATTCCATTTCTTTAGCTGTGTACAAGTAGAGAAATGTCACACAAATCCCATTTGACTTGTTTTATTTGTACACTAAATAAATCAGTTATTCCACAGTTCATTTGATCAGTTACTCAGTTGAGAAGTGTTTACTGGGTATCTAGCATGTCGACATACTGTCCTTGGTGGGGTTAGGCTCAGTGGAGTTTAAAGAAAGGGAATGATTCTTTTCTCACTGAATAGGACACACACTCAGTAAACATAAATCCCTGGAACTGGAGGGAAGTGATAGGAAGACAACAATGGACTGAATTATTTATATTCTGAACCGCTCTCACTGCTCATCCTTTCTTTCTCATGAATGGTGAAAGCTGTCATCTCCATGTGCTTACCATTCCACTGAAAGAGTGCCGCAGGAGAATTGCATGACCATAGAGCAGGGTCCTGTGGCCACCCCCTTGTGCTGCCTGTGGGAATGAGGAAGAAAACTGTCAGCACATATCAGCTGTGGCTTCTTTGGCAGAAAAGCAACACGAACGATTTGGGATGCAGATTCTAAGAAAAACAACCATGGCAAAACTCCCAAAGAACTCATTCATGAAGCAAGTGTCCAGCCAATGGGCAAAAGAAGACTTTGTGAGCATAGCCATGCGGCATCCTTGGGAGAGGACAGCAAGGCCTGCTGCTCTCCTCAGAAATGACCGCTGCCCAGGATGAGCAGAAACCCAGAGCTGTCCTACACCGGAAGCATGTAAATGAGGTACACTCTGCTTACCTTCCTTTGAACTTCTCAGAAGCATCCGGGATGAGAGAGAAACAAGTGTGAAGTAACTACAGTCTAGTGCAGAAGGGCAACATGGTGGGCGAGCATCAATGTGCACTTTGGGTCCTGCAGTCTTTTGTTTAATTCTGGGCACTCGCGCTTTCTGCCCATCCAACTCAAATGGTCCTTTTTACACAGATCTCATCAACCAGGGATGGCTCTGAAACCCAGGACTTTCAAAGAGTAACTAGTCCTGCAGAAATAGTTCCCTTAGTGGAGAGACCCATGTGACTGTCCTCTCCGCCTCCCTCTGCACATCCATTTTGCTCAAACAACAGAGAGGGAGGTTGGAGAAGATATGATGGCCCAAAGGAAATCAAGCCACCTGAAATGAACAACATATGCTGTATAACTAAAGCATAACTTCCCAGTGGGACAAGTGGGTATGAAGAACGGTCAGCTGAAATTAACAATTGAAAACATTGTTTTGGTACCAATCTAATTCTCTTGACATAATGCTAATCTATCCCCAGGTAACACATTTTCTTTTTTAAAACACACACTCTTTTAAAAGAAGACATTTGCTGCTAACAGGCTCTGTCCTCCTCATACATGGACCAAAAGAGACTCCAAAGTCTGAGATACCAAAATGTGTGTGTGTGTGTGTGTGTGTGTGTGTGTGTGTGTGTGTGTGTATACACTTGCCCATGCTTGTGCATGTGGAGGCCAAAAGTGGACATGGGTTGTCCTTCTACTTACCCTTCACCTTTTTTTTTTAAGACCGGATCTCTCTTTGAACCTGACCAGTTGGCTGGCTAGGTAGAAACCTCCTGGGACCTCCTGTCTCTCCCTCCTAGTGCTGAGATTACAGGTGCATGCTGCAATGCTTGGATTTCATGTATTGGGGGTCTGAACTCAAGCTCTACACAGCAAATACATTACTCCCCAAGCCATCTTCCCTGGACCAATATCGAGAGGAATTTTAGCATTTTGCTTCTGTAGTCCAAAAGCATCTTTTATGCATCCTATTCTTTTCAGAGCTGCAGACTGGCTGCCCAAGGCACTGTCTGCACTTTTATCCTACCCATCCTGTCCCCTCCAGGCATGGCAATGAGCAATGTAGAGGACAAGAAGCAGGTGGTGGAGAGAGAAACAGAGGTCTGGATAATAAGCTATGAGTGATTTCATTTCAATTCTGTTTGGATTAGCAGAATTGCTCTGTCAAAGAGATTTTTCCACCATGTTGTACACTGAGTCTAAAGAGAAAAAAAAGACAAATGTGGTATGTTGAAAAGAGGCTGATAACTAAATATAAATGTGGCTATGCTCACCCCCCTCCTATAGAGATATTTAAGTGTTCTCAGATTTTAATACCATGTAGGATTACACTGCTCTTCACAATATTTCCAAATTTCATGAAATCATTTGCACTAACTTCAGCTGTATTTACAAATGTGTCAACACCTTACATTAAAATTAGCTGTACTAAATCATTTTACATCTTGTCTGTCTAAATGGAATTGTCCCTGTGAGCTTGTATCCTTACAACTTAACTGGTGTTTCCAATGGCTTACATTATATACACATACTTCTGTGGTGAACAACTGACTGAATTAGATGTCCCACCATCAACCCTGGGTTCTACTCTTTTCTAATTCTTCTGTGTTCCCACCAACTCCGTAATTATTGGGAGTCAAGAGTTGCTGACTCTAAGCAGTATCCCAGAGTGGCTTGGGCTGCTCTTCTCCTCTGATACTTCTAGAAGCATTGATGGGACCTCATGTCTTTCATTATGATGCCACCAGAGAAAGAAAGGAATTCAAATGCCCATTGGAATTGAACGTAATTTTGCTCTGCAGACCCTTGGAGCCTCACATTCTAGCTTCTTTCTCATATAAAACAGTAGTTTGTAGATGCTGGGGGATATCAGAATCACCAGGTCCCCACTTTCAGTAGGCCTGGGGCTGGCCCAAGAATCTGCATTTCTAATGCAGGTCTAAGTGATAGGGATGCTGCTGGTCTAAGGCCAAAATTTTGAGAATTATTGTTAGGGGAATGGATGGCTCTGGTGTTAGAATGGAAGAGGAGCCGTCTGTTACGATTATAATGTTGATTGCTGCTATGGAGCACATACTATGCATGCATCAAGTGCTTTTTACATACTCTCACAGCCCATTCCCATGATGATCTCTCAAGGTAGCAATGAATGTCATATTTCATATGGGAGGAATTTGGTACCTGAAGAGGTTAGATTGCCTTGTTTCACAGTTGATATGATAGTACCATATACACTTGGGTTAACAACAGATCTTAATCTCATTTTTCTAATGTGTGCATAGTGATTACATAAGCCACCAATGGGAAGAGATACAGAGACATCTTTCATGGGGCTCAGCTGGGATCTAATTAGCTCAAACCCTATGGTAGGCACATAACAGAGTGGTACACATGAAACATCTCACGTAATATTAACTAGTGATGCAATCATAATCACACCCATTTTACAGCCATGTGAACTGACACTTAGATTAAATAACTTGCTCAAAGTCATACAGGTCCCAAGTGCAGAGTCTGGACTTCACAAAGGGTATTTAACCATGCACCACAGTATTGCATTTTCTGTAGTGTGGCAGGGGAGATGACACTTGGACAAAAATAAAATCATGTTACATATAGAAACAGCATGCATATTAAAGAAGTGAAGCACAGAGTTTTGAATAGACCAAGGCGGTAAGGAGCATGTATTAGGGAATGGCTCTATTGAACAGGTAGACCAACTATGGGCTGCTGGCATACAAATGGTAAGAAAGAGATGCCAACACAGGTCAACTGTGTCCTGGAAGTAGGAAGTGTGAGTCACACTTGAACATTCACAGCTCTCTAATAGTTAGTGCCCGTGTGCCCATGGACAGGGACAGGTGGATAAGTTGGGGTCAGAGACACACTGGTCAGGCTATGCAGGACCAAGACTCACTTGTTCACTGTCCCACAGCCATAAACACTGTAGTAGTTTATGAAAGGATGATGTCACAGTCAAAACTGTACCTTAGAAAGGGAAGTCAGTGGTAGATGAACAGAGGGGTCAAGCCCTGAGGGGCAGAAGTGATCGTTCTCTCATTCGGTTTCTCTCACACGGTTGACAGGGAGTGAGCAAGCCAAACTTTGGAGGGGTGTCATTCTTTATTCCTTTCTGTCGTCCAATCTAAAACAACTGTTGGAATTACCTTTAAAAACATTCTTCAGGCAACCACTCGGACACCCACTGCTCCTAGTCTCTGAGACTGCTTTGTGTCTCATCTATCCTATGGTAACAAACTTCAAATGTTCCTGCTAAGTAAGTTGTGGGTTAATGTGGCAGCCAGAGCCACCCTCTCCAAAGCTGTAAACCACATCTTTGTTTTCTTGCTACAAGCCCTTCAGTGGCTTTCTATCAAGTTAGAAGCACAGTGCTCCTACTGTACCTTCTAATTCTCTGCATTAGGATGGGAAATCTTTCTCTGAGCACCCACACAGTGACTATGTTCTGTGACCTCTGTCTTAAAATTACCAGTCACATCTCACATAGTTTTGAAAGGAATCTGTTCACGGTTTAGACACCATTTTTACCCTAGCACACTGTACAAATAAAGGTTACAGGCTAGATTTTGCTCACTGATTTTAAGTTGTTAAACATTACTCTACCTGAGTTGGCTCCCTTACACCTCTCTGACTTGAACTACCAGAAACACATTTCCCATTGCTTCTGCTCTAGCCATACTGACTGCTCTGTACTTTTCAGATAACCTTGCTCCTACCACAGGGCCTTTGCACATGCGTTTCCCTCTCCCCAGAATGTACTTCCAATGGTCTCACAACCAACTTCTACCTTATATTAATTTCTAGCCCAACATATCTCATTAGAGAAGTCTCCTATTATCATTCTTTACCAGAAGGTAGTCTTCCTCCATCATTGTCTTCTGTTTTATTAGTAGCTGATGTGAATTGCTAAGTTAATTTTGTTCTGTATCTGTTCTTCCTTCTCCAAAAATAAAGGAATCTCCATGAACATTCAAACTAAAATGCTGTGTCTCTGTTATTTCAATGAGTATCAGATGAATTAGAGACACTCACCAAATATTTCCAAAAATGAATGAGTAAATAATCAGTAGATATGGCCCTTGGGTCTCCATTTTGCTTATCAGAAAGAAGAGGCATAGAGAACTCAACAAGCTTCTCACAGTTGCCTTGAACATTTGGGTTGGAATCTAAACTTGGGGCTAAGAACAAATTCTACTAACTCTTTTGATATGAACCCTGGACTAGTATATCTCAGGAAAGAGGCACATCTTACATAAGAGATACACATAGCTGTTTGTGGGGCAGTGTTCACATCTCAAGGCTGTGAGACTTTCTTTGGGTGGTAATCCTATCCCTGCCATGAGTGTCCTTGAATGTCATCACTGGTGGAAGGATACTCTTAGAGTCACCTTATATTGTAGGGGTACAATAGGGAAAAGCTGTTAAAGGGTCCTGGTTCTATGTCTAGAGTAAGAATATGTTACTAGACACTCAATTCAATCATCTCACCTATGATTTCAAGATTAATTTTTGTTATTGACATTTGCTTTTGTAGCTTCCAGAGAACAATGCCTTTCATGAAGGTAGACCAGAAATCACAGCTGTGGAGGCTTACCTTCTAGCCAGATACCAATATGTCAAGACTGCTATATCTCTAAACTGACTTGTCCTGTGGTCTGAAATGCTCATTTCTACATTGGGGTTCTCCTAGGCCCTAAGAAGCATTCCAAGACCCCAGGATGGCTCCCTGCTGAATCTAATGTGACCTGCCACACTCCGAGGGGTATGGTCCCAGAAGACCTTGTAGTATGTGGCTGTTTCTGGATGTGCCTGCTTTGATTTTCTCTTCCTTACTTATCACACATCTCACTTTGGTACTACTCAGGCTGTAAAAGAAAGAAAACATCTCTCTAGAAGATTGCAGGACACAGTCGAGGCTTTTGCACAGTACGGGAGGTATGAATTTCACTAGATACAAGAGAGCTAAATAATAATGGTGCCTTTTAATCACAGGACAATGAGAGTGAATAAGCTAAATATTCAAAATGAATAAGCAGGAATAAGCTCAAGCAGGTAACCTAGCGGAGTTAGCTAGTTCAGCTCTTCTACCATGAAAGGCTCAACTCATGACTGCTATAAATTATTAAGATTTTTATAGTCTACTTAGGTGAGTAGAACCTTTAAGGAGAAACAAGAGAAATTATTGGATAAAATTTCAGATTTGATGAAACGGAAAGGTATACTTTGGTACACCTAATGGGAATAGTAAAATTTGTGAATTGTTTATTCCCTTAAATTTCACTCACAGATTCTGTGTGGTTTCAATTAAGATTAAGAGGGTAGTTTGGAGTTCAACAAAATTGTTAATGAAATTAGTGCTGAACTATGAACAATAAGAAAGTTTGTTTCTGAAAAGGAACTATTTTTTTTTCTGAAAAGGAACTTTTACAAAATACTTTTTAGCAAAATTGTCTAATTCACTCTGTGCCAGATTCAGGAAGAAGCGTATGGCAGGCACAGGCAGTCCATAAAGATCTGACAGTGTGAATCATAGTCTATAAGGAGGCAGTCCCTGTACAGGAGAGAGGCAGGATTAGTCACGTCTCCTGTATGTGGCTAGCAGGTCAGAGAGACATTTGGCATTGGCAGTGAGAGGATAAGAACATCAGATCATGGATAGTAGGAGAATTAAATATTCCACTTTAAAATTAAATTACAGAACAACTAGCATGTAATACAATAGTCTACATCTTTTGCTGATGCTCTCAAGTAGCACAGACATTCAAAGGAAACAAAAAACAGATATGACTGTAACCAAACCAGAAAAATGGAAACTGAAATACTTAATAGACCACACAAAGACCTTGTATCACAATGACAAAGGGGTTCATGTCTCATTGAAATGTGGCAGAACACCAAGCCTCAACTAAAGAAGTAGGCAAAAGCAATGAATAAATGATAGCTATCGGAATAAATGAAAACATATGGAAACATTTTTATTTCTTTTAGCAATGAAAGAAATTGCAATTATATGATCTTGGCTATATCAGTTTATATCTACAAAATGGATCAAAATAGAAGGGAAAATGCTGTGTGAACTGTAGTTTAGCTGATGCAAGCCTGTGTAAGGTGGTACCCAGTATAGCCCTTTTGCAAGGCAATATGGTAGTATATAAAAGAGCCATAAAGAAGTCCATAACCCTTGCTATAGTAATTTTACTTCTGGGAATAATTCAAAAGGAGCAAGAATGTATGCACATAGCTGTGGCAAGGGCCTTGTAATGGTCACAATCAAACAAAAGGAAACCTGGCAAGAATATAAATATGCAACAGAAATACTATCTATTAAATCACGCAAATTCTTTTGGATGTTCTAGCCTGCAACCATTAAAGGCTGAAATCATCAGGGGTAGGTAGAAACAGAAAATGTTTATGATACGCCATTGTGACAAGGTGCAGAATGCAAAGCACCTTCAGCCACTGCTTGTATATACACAGGAATGATAAGAAAATCTGTAAAAGTGAAATACGGACACTGAAGATGGCTTAGCCAGCCAAATGCTTGCTTTGCAAGCACAAGGACCTGAGCTTGATCTCCAGAATCCACATAAAACATGCTGGGTGTGGCATGGAATACTTGTAATCTTAGTGCTGGGAGCCTGAGGCAGGTGGAGATCTGGGGTTTGCTAGACAATCAGCATAACCTTCCTGGAGCACTTCAGGTATAGTGAGAGAGTCCTTGTCAAGAAATAAATAAGGCAATTAATTAATTAATGGTGGATAGCATCTGAGGAACAACATCAAGGTTTTCCTCTGTCCTCCAAATGTATGTGTATATGCTTACACATACGTGTGTATGTACACCTGCACACACATACTCATCTACTTATGAACTGTCATCCACATGTACACACATGCATATATACCTGCAGATACATATATTCACCCACACATGAATATGCATGCACACACATGCATGTTCACCTGCACATACAAGTACTCACCCACACATGAACACTCACATATGTATACACACACGCATGTGTACACACACACACACACACACCTGTACACACACACACACAACAAACAAACAAACAAACAAACAAACAAACAAAGAAATAGCCACTTGCATGGATGCAGAACTATTGCACTTTATCCTGGCTCTAAATCTTTCTTTAACACTTACCACATCATCATCTCAATAAAATGCATACGTGTGTGTGTGTGTGTGTGTGTGTGTGTGTGTGTGTGTGTGAGAGAGAGAGAGAGAGAGAGAGAGAGAGAGAGAGAGAGAGAGAAAGAGAGACAGACAACATGCTGTGTGCATTTAAAGAGATAGACTTCCATGAATGTACTTTGTTCATTAAACTTTCAGTTGCTCAAGGGTGCAGTTTATTTACCAGGATCCTCAGTAGGATGACTCAGTCTATCTGAGAGGCAGAATGGGGTACTGTGGTGATACTATGTTCCCCAATATATTGTGCACCTTAATAAACTTATCTGGTGTCAGAGAACAGAACAGCCACTAGATATAGAGGCCAGAAAATGGTGGCACACGCACCTTTAATCCTAGCATTCCGAAGGCAGAGATCCATCTGGATCTCTGTGAGTTCAAGGCCACACTGGAAACAGCCAGGCATGGTGACACATGCCTTTAATCTCAGGAAGTGATGGCAGGAAGCAGAAAGGTATATAAGGCATGAGGACCAGGAACCAGAGCCTGGCTAAGCTTTTAGGCTTTTAGCAGCAGTTCAGCTGAGATTCGTTCTGGATGAGGACTCAGAGGCTTCCAGTTTGAGTAAACAGGATTCGCTGAGAAGTTGGCGAGGTGAGGTTAGCTGTTGCCTGTTTTGTCTCTGTGATCTTTCAGAATTCACCCCAATACCCGACTCTGGGTTTGTTTTATTAATAAGACCTTTTAAGATTTGTGCTACAGGGTACACTGCTAGTCTGTGCTTGTAGACACTGGCTCTAGAGTGTTGTTCTCCAATCTGCTGTTACAAGAAAATCTCAGAGAGGAAGTCTCTATTTAAGACACCTGAACTCTTTCTTTTATCATTTCCTGAGTCTCAGCTCCAGATTCTGTGGGGAAAAAATCACTTGCTGTGGGGTGTCCATATCATGCATGGGTCCCTAGCCGATTATCACCTCTGAATCTGTAGCTTCCTCTCTTTGGATCTCACTCTGGTCTCTGGGGACTTGGTCCTCCACAATTCTGTGCTTCTCAAGACTGCCTTGTGCAGTTAGCAGATGTCAGATCTGTCTTTCCCTATAGCTGCAGGCTTGAGGACCACCAAGTCTGACCAAACTCCCAAGACTTCAATCCAACAAGCTACTCTTCTGTGAGGGATAGACAGATAAGGGTGGGCAATACCTCTTCAGCTCTGAGGATATCAAAGGAACCAATGAGACGTTTCAGGTAGGTCTTAGACTGTGAATGCCTACAAATAGGGACAATTTTTCCTCTCTAGTTCCAGTGAAAGAAAGACTTTGTTAAGACACACTGGAATTCAAACAGCACATCTCAGAGACAGGAGGACCACAACCACAGGTTAATATGGCCTATGATTAGGAGCCAGAGCCAGCAAATGAGACAACAGGAATTCAACAGGTATTCTACAGGTATCATAATTCTATCTTAAGTCCACATGAACTGTGGGAATCGAAAAATAAGTCACTTAAACATTCTTCTTCTCTACTGTTTTGGGTCAGACCTACTGCTCAGCTATGTAGCTGCCAAAGCCTGTATTTCGTGGGCTGGAGAAACATCCTCTTTCCCTCTAAAGCTCTCTGCTGTGGAGAATTAAAATGTGACATGAGAATAAGGCATCCACTTGTAATTTGACACTTTGATTTTCTATTCATTACAGTTGATTATGAGTCTAGAACCAGACTCCTGAGACACTGGCTGCAGAAGCAATGGGATGGAATCCCGAAGAGTTTCCTCCCTAAGAAGTCCTTCACATGTGTGTGGGGCAGCTCAGCCCGAGCAGCACTCTTTTTTTTTTTTTTTTTTTTTGTTATTTTTGAAACAGGGTTTCTCTGTGTAGCTTTGGAGCCTGTCCTGGAACTCGCTCCATAGACCAGGCTGGCCTAAAACTCACAGAGATCCTGCCTCTGCCTCATGAGGCTAGCATTAAAGGCGTGTGCCACCACTGCCTGACAGTACTAACTCTTTAGACAAATCTACTTGAGAGAAGGCCTTCACATTCTGGGCATCTTCCAGAGCCTCTTGGGATATCAATAAAAACCCAAATTATGAAACAGAATTTTAAGGAAGTTCTGAAAAGAGGAAGAAGGTGCAGCACCCAACAGCCCCAGTTTCCTGAATCCAGCGTCTATGGCACTCTCACTTGAAGTTAGCTGATGTTGAGGAACTCTTAGGACACAATCCACCTTGAGTTAAAATGAATGTTGCATATAGTGGCAGAAGGTCTATGGTGGTCATCACTACTCCATCTGCTTCTAAGCTGTTGTCCTCAGGGCAGCAGGGTGACTGTGATCCCAGGGAACCTCACCTCCCACATCCAAGGCTGTCCTCTCACTGTCACTTTATATCACAGCACAGAAAAGGCCCTGAAGACAGTGCAGAGAGGCTGTTTTCCTATGACCTCCTTTATTTTTTAAATACATGCATTTCACTGCTAAACAAATTCAACAATATTCCCAGACTCATGCCTGCCAATATATGCCACATTCACCATTCTCCTGCTTTATGATTTATTGAACCCAGCCAACCTTTCCTTTTGGGAGTAGCTAGGATGATTTCTCCTGGATGAGAAGTGGTCCAAGCATTTAGTTCATCTCATTAATTTTATAATCTGATGAAAGTATTCTAGGACAACAGAGTCAAAGGCTAGAGTCTAATTTAAGAAACTGAGACTTCTGGGTCATTATTGTCATGAAATATGGTTGTGAAAGAAAAGGGGAGAAAATATTCTAATATGAAAGTAACTGGCTCATTTCTTTCCAAAGTACACTTGTCATTGGGTACAGAAACACACACAGTGTGATGAAGGCTCTTCCAGGATGCCTTCCTGGTGTTTACTACACTTGGATGTGGTCCATTGGGTAAGGATAAATTGGCTTGGGTCATTTAGAGACTAGTACTGCTGCTGTGGAGACAAAGTTGGTTCTTTCTCTGAAACAAAATGCTCTTCTGGAGAAGGAAGAGTTTCTGGGTGTTGTACTCTTTTTAAAAATTTTTATTAAGGAAATTTTTATTCATTTTTACATATCAACCACATATCCCCCTCTCTTTCCTCCTCCCACCCCTCCAGCCTTCACCTCCCCCAACCAATCACAGGTTCTCTCTTCCAACAAGGTAAGGCCTCACATGGGGAGTCAGCAGAGTCTGGTACATTCAGTAGAGGCAGATCCAAGCCCCTCCCCTGGCATCAAGGCTGTGCAAGGTGTCCTACCATAGGTACTGAGCTCCAAAAAGCCAGCTCATGTACTTCTGGAGGCATCACCATCCCTGACCTCAAGCTCTACTATAGAGCTACAGTAATAAAAACAGCTGTACTGGCATAAATACCGACACGTGGACCAATGGAATCGAACTGAAGACCCTGACATTAATCCACACACCTATGAATACCTGATTTTTGACAAAGAAGCCAAAACTCTACAATGGAAAAAAGAAAGCATCTTCAACAAATGGTGCTGGCATAACTGGATGTCAACATATAGAAGATTGCAAATAGATCCATATCTATTGCCATGCACAAAACTCAAGTCCAAGTGGATCGAAGACCTCAACATAAGTCCAGTTACACTGAACATGACAGAAGAGAAAATAGGAAGTAGTCTTGAGTGTATTGGCACAGGAGATCACTTCCTAAATATAACACCAGTAGCACAGACACTGAGGATGTTGTACTCTTAAACCCCAATGGCATGGCTAAGGACAGCTAAGGAATCTTCTTCCCTCCAAATCTTCAAAAGCAAGTTTTG
>CABHPR010132091.1:2566-42987 GCA_902168415.1 Peromyscus melanophrys | reverse complement strand
TGTGTGTGTGTGTGTGTGTGTGTGTGTGTGTGTGTGTGTGTATGGTTTAGATGTACATCCCCCAAAAACCTGTGTGTTAAAGGCTGAGTACCCAGCAAGGCATCACTGTGAGATCTTTAAGGGGTGGGGCGCTGTGGGAGGTTTTAGGTCACTGGGAAAGTATCCTTCAAGGGGATTATAGAACATTGGTCTCCTCATCATTCTTCCCTTAGTGACCACAAATAACTTGTTTTACTCTGTCACAACTTCTTACTATTCACCAGCTTGCCACAGTCCCCAAAGCAAAGAGGCCAACTGACTGTGGACTGAGTCAAAATAAACCTTCCCTCTTTTAATCTTTATTTTTTAATTTGTGTGTATGTGTGTGTGTGTGTATATGTGTGTGTGTGTGTGTGTGTGTGTGTGTGTGTGTGTATGTGTGTAGGCTAGAGGCTGATGTTGGACGTTTTCCTTAATAGTTCTCCATTCAAAATTAAAAAATATATATGTGTCTGAGTGTCCTGCCTGCATGTAAGTATGTGCATCATATGTGTGCCGTACCCGAGGAGGCCAGAAGCAGGAGTCAGATCCCCTGGACCTAGAGCTGCCATGTGGGTGCTGGAACTCAAACCTGAGTCCTCGGGAAGAGTAGCAAATCCTCTTAACTGCTGAGCCATCTCTCCAGGCCCTCCACTTCATTTTTTGAGACAGGTCTCTCACTGAACCTGGAGCTCGCCGATTTGTCTAGGGCCTTGAGTCCCAGGGATCCCCTATACCCGCCTCCTTTGGTATTGGGATGGCCAGAGCTTACCACGCGCCAGGCTCTTTATGGGAGTGCTGGGGGTCTACACTGAAGTCCCCGTACTTGCATGGCGAGCACATTACAGCTGAGCTGTCTCTCTAGCCTCTCAACCTTTCCTCTTGTTAAGTCAAGTATCTCAGGTACTTTGTCGAAGGAACAGGAAGCCGGCCAGCGCACAGGTGGCGAGCAATCGTTGGCTGACCTGTGTTCTTGGCGGTATTCTGATTACTCTATTCTGTATATATCATCTAATTTAGCCCAGATAATCACCCCAGGCGAGGGGACTATTTTTGTACTTCCTTTTAGCCATAGGTTGGGGTTTAGTACCTCATTCGAGATCATGGGGTTAATATGCAATACGGCTAGAATGTGAACCCCCGTAAGACTCTAGTGATGAATCATATATAAAATATATCTATAAATCATAGATACATAAGTCATATGTATAAAATATAAAGTATATAGACATATATAAGCAACAGGTGGCAGCTTTTGCGTGCTAACTAGGGGTCAGATAGTGTTCTGAAAGTTTTTTTTACAATTACATCACTGTGACTATTGTATAGATGATGAAACTAAGCCCAGAGAGGTGTAAGCACTTGCCCAGGAACACACAGCTTAGCAGTGGCAGAGAAGAGGCCCGATTCAGGGTAGTACTTCCAGCATTGTGTCTTAACTGACTGCCTAACTTGCAGGACATCAGAGCTAGGTCAGGAGCTCAGGCCTCTCGCATCCCTTCACCGCGGAAGAATCCAAGCCCTGGCCCATGCCTATTGGCTTCCCAGCGGTCCCTTCAATAACTTCCAGGAAGAGGGGCTCCCCTTTGCAGCCTTCTAACCTCAAGCATATGTGGGGCTTCAGAGGCAGCCAGGACTTGCAATGCAGCTGTCAAAGTCCAGCGCCTGCAGCCCCACAGCCCCAGGGACCGCCCCATCAGGTCCCAGTCAATTTGTCCCTCTGAGCCTGCCCTTGTGGAGTCAGTGCGACCCGCCCAGCACCGGAGCTGCCAGCTGACTTCCTGCCGTGCCTGCCACTCACAGTGACACCAGACATCCAGGTACTGAGCGGATAGCAATTTTCCTCTTTACTTATTGGTGCAAGACGAGTCGGCGAGCCTGACAGGGCCCCAAACAAGCTGTCAGGAACTTCTAATTAGGGCTGAGCGGTTTAGAGAGTGCACACGCCCTTCCAGCCTTGGAATTAGCAGGACAAAGTACCCAGATGGAGTCGGGCTGTAAGTAAAGCCTGCCCGGGGCTGCAAAGAAGGGGGGACCGGGGCTGAAGCAGGAGTGAGCTCCCTCCCCCAGGACGGAACAGGCTCTGTTAAGGCCTGCTGCCCTTTTCTCCCAAGGCTCAGAAATGCTGGAATGAAGAAGAGCTGTGGGACCAGATGCCGCACACCCGCAAAGTCTACCTCTGCTCCTCTCACTTCTCCAAGCCTGTGCTGAGTCCTGGAGAGGGAGCAGGACGGTATTGTGTCTTGGATTTGAATGAGATCAATGAGTCTTAATCCCTGGCTCCAATTCCCATTTCCTCGTCTGTAACATGTTCAAGTAGTGGACAGCGGGTGGAACGAAAGTGGCACCTCCCTCAGACCGAGGCTGAGAGGATACTGAGGCCTGTGGTGAGGACTTCGAGGGGCCCTGCGGAGCACCAAGCACGGTGTCCCACACAAGTCAGCCCTTTAAGATGTAGATGCCAACTTTGTTACTGAGGGCTTTTCTCACCAAAGGGCAGAGCCTTTACCACCAAAGAAATGTCCAAAGGAAAAGCTGACTGGTCCCCACGTCAACAGTCTCATTGTTTATCCTTAATACCTACCCAAGTTGTAGGTGTCAAAACCAACATTGTACAAATGAGGAAACGGTAGAGTCGGCCCTAACAAGCAGCAGGTTCTGGATTCAAATGCTTCTGGCAATCGTCTTGGGCTACGCAAGTGTGTGCTCTTTCTCCCCACAATGATCAGTCACTGGTGTGTTTTTAAGGGTTCTCCTTCACACCGGGCTAAGATGTGCTGCACTCGCGGCTCATCTGTCCTGAGTCTCCCCTTTGGGGACTCGTGGCAAATCTAGTCCTGCTTTGATGCTTGACTTCCAGATGTCGGGGACCACGGTTCCCTCTCTGCCTACCTGGGTCAGTCACTTCAGCAGGGCAGGGAGCTCAGGTCCTGTGCAAGAGCAGCAAGCACTCTTAATTGCTCAGCCAGCTCTCCAGCCCCTCGCTACCAGTATTCTCACCAACGCTGTTCCACAAGGCCGTGTTTATTATCCCTTACCGCTTCAGGTCATTCGCAGACTTCATCTCCACCTACCTTAAAGTCTCTGACAGCATCTTGGAAAGAAAGCCACTCCCTCCAGTGTAACTCTGTGCCAGGCTCACACCTGGAAAGACCTTGAGAGTCTGAGGCAAAAGGGTCTCCGAGAATTCAAGGCCGGCCTAGACTACAGCCACATCCATCCATCCCTCCAGAGTGACTCGCACATCAATCAAATCTTCACCTTGTCTACCAGGGTTGCTGAGATACTCCTCCTAGATCCAGAACATTCTTTTGACTTACTTGTATTTCACAAAGGTTTGTTTGTCTCCAGTGAGCCTCTCCTGCTTTCTGGCCATTATCTCTTTCTTCCCTTTGTGTCCAAAATGATCTGTGCCATGGTTGTTGGAAGCTGGCCTGGGCCTGAGGTTAGCTCATGGGTCATTCACCTCTTTCATGCAGGTTTCCCCTTTGAGGAACCAAATATTTGCCTTGCTCCCCACTTAGAGCCCTCTCTCCAGTCTGGGGCAGTTCCCCAGAGGGCTACCAACTCAGCTGCTGAGTCTCCTCTACCCCAGGAGGGAGGAGTGGACAGGGCAGAAGACACACCTGTTGGCCATAAGGGAATGAATTCTTTACACTTGCCTTTGCTCTCAGACCAAGGAGAGGGGACCCAGCAAGGGCTTGGCTCCGCAGCCTTCCTTCACTTCCCATCAACTTTTTCCTTGTGGTGAGAAAAACCCACAACTTCTTCCTTGTGCTGTCAATCCTAGCACTTGGCAAACTGAAGTAGGAGGATCGCCCCAAGTTTGAGGCCAGCCTCTGCTACAGAGTAAGACCCTGGCCCAACAACAACAACAACAACAAAAACAACAAAACCCAAAAGTTGCCTTTAAGGCCACATCATTTTCCTCCTGGTGTCTTGATTCACCTGGAATTTAGCCTTTTTGACTCTTGCCTTCCAGAAAGCAATAAATTGGCCCCAGTGTTTCAGTCTATTGAGAACAGAGTATCCTGGGACTGAGACACAGGACACATCACCAGGCCTGCCCCATCTGGTTTCCTCCATGTAACTATGAAATCCCTGCAGGAAGCAGGGTATGGGTCCCTGAGCCTGAGCAAGAAGGACATACCAGGGGACCAACCCCCCTGGAAGAGGGGGCAGGGCTGCTGGAGGAGCCTGTAGGAGGCAGGCGCTAACATGCATGCCACCTGTCCTTAGGACGAAGGAAAGCTCCCCCTTCCCAGGGCTCCTGCTACTCTTTATTCATTAAAATGCTCAGATGCTGACTAACTTTATTTGCTCAATATTTATTTCGCCAGCCTTGAAGCAGGAACAAGAGGCAGCGTGATTGAAAGGTTGTCTGGTTTCATTGTAGTTCCTGTAAGTAATTCTCCAGCCTCGGTGGAAATGGTGTTTTATAACTTGCCAGAGCAGATATTCCTTAGTGAACTGGAATAGATAGTCTCGTGTCACCTACACTGTCCTCTCTGACTCCCAGGCCTCTCCCACACTCACCATGCTCTCCACACTGGGGACAAGGAGCCTCACCTGGATATGTCAGCCAATAGCTACTCCCCTCACTGCCAGAGGAATAGTTGAGAATGTGGAGACCTGCTCCCACTGCAAAAACCAAGGAACTGAGTGGGACAGGGGAAGGTCACTCTTCTGGGCCTCCCCTAAGGCCTGGGCTTTTGGAGTTGGGCCCAGCCTGGGTGGAAGAAGAAAAAGCTAGGGTGCTTTCTGGAATGCATTTAAAACAAGAGGAGAGATGGCTGGCTCCCTGAGACCTGGACCCCACTGAGTTGAGAAGGTCCCAGGCAGACAGGACACTATGCTGGGGCCCACACAGCAGGCAGGCAGGTCCAGCAGCTCTAGGCTGTGTTCACTCCAATCAACCTATGCCGTTGGAGACAGAGTCGTCTTAGAAGGCACGGTTCTCTGCTCCTGACTCTTGCGGGGCCTCACTGTGGGCCCACGATGGCCTGTGCTCTTGCCCTTCCCTGGCAGCTCTCCTTCTGCAGTCTAGGCCTCTGGTGGGGACAGGAGAAGCTCTGTCCTGCCCCAACCACTGATCACAGCTCTGATCGTAGCAGGCGCGGCTCCCCCTCTTTACTATTATGACTAAATCAAGTTGGGTGATTTATTTTCCACTTATCTTTCCCGTTTCCGCTCCCTGTCCGATCTGCACTGTTGAACACAGCAGAGTGAAAACATATCACCCATTCCGATCAGCGGCTGTGCAGCCGAAAAGCATCCCCACCCCCGGCTGCCTTGTGGGCAGAGGGGTCTGTGGAAGGAGGGGGCTCCTCCCCGCTGAGCCTGGATTCAGAGAACCCCAAGCCCCAGCTTAAGGGGCCAGTTGAGCAACCAGGGGGTCTTGGAAGGGAATAGGGAGAGAGCTGTGAGCAGGCACCCCATACCCTGGCCTGCCTTCTGCCTCAGCTAGTCCAGGCCTCAGACCCTGTTCCAACAGGATCTCTGCAGCCTTCCCGGGAGGACCTGGTCTACCATTCGCTGGGTCTTTCCTAGCCACTCCTTGGGCCCTACTGAGGTGATGTGTCTGACAGATCAGTGTCTGACATCCTCCCTCCAGCCTGGGCAGCAAGCTGGCCACCTTCTCTGGGAATTGCCCCTCTCAGGACACCACAGGCACTTGGTGTCCTTGGGCCTCAGTTTCCACATCTGCAAAACGGTCACTGATCTCCATTATTATAAAAATTAAATGAGTTTTTTTTTTGCTTGTTTGTTTTGTGCATGTGGGGTGTGTGTGTGTGTGTGTGTGTGTGTGTGTGTGCGCACATGTGGGCACTATATGTGAGGAACTTTTTTCTATCAAAGGTGGCTAGCCTGCCAAGGGTCAATATTCCATAAACCTCCCCACACTGTAAAACTTTTATGCAAATCTTTTATTCTCTCACACCCTGAAACCCTTAGTTAAAGCAAAGGTCCTACTGCATCTCAAGAACGTGACCTGGATTGGCCGACCCCCTCCTCCTTTCCACCCATTATTGCATCAGATTGTGAGTCCAACACTAACCAATGGGAGGAAACCTGGCCCTCACCTGCTTTAGAACAGGAAAAAACCCAAGTGAATGAACTTCCTGCCCTGTGTGCCTACTAGCCTGCTCTGGGTCACGGCACACCCTATTTACAAAAAGAAATTGCCTGGCCGGGTTACTTTCATCTCGTTCAGTGTCTCTTTGTGTGACACCAAGAATATTCTTTCCCCACATTTAGGAAGCTTATTTAAACTGGATTTAACTAGAGGTGGGAATAAAAGGGACATCACCTTGGGCCATTTGTTACTGTTAGTTCAAGGGAAATCATTTATTTTCTTGATTTGTTAAATTTTAAATTCTGCTTTATACAAATGTAAGGCCAGTTGGTACCTCCTGAACCAAGGACGTTTTCTCTGCATATGAGCAATGCCTTCCTGCTGTAGGGCCTGGAGCAAGGACAGCCAGCTCTGTGTCCCCGGGCACCAAAGGTCTTTCAGGGAATGAGAAGATCAAGACCTTAGGTCTTTCCCACAGGGTCATCTGTTGAAGAAGCCAGTGGCCCTGATAAGGGGATTAAAACTGTTGTAGTTTCAGCATTGTTTTTCCAAGATGGGGGTCTCACTTCGTAGCCCAGACTGATTTCTAGTTCTCCATTTCCCTGCCTCTGCCTCCCAAGTTCTGAGGTTATAAATGTGCCACCACTCTCAATATTATTAAAGGTTTGAAGGCAAGAAAAGAGCCCAGGAGCCCCAAAGTGAGAAGATCAGGCAGTGGGGCAGGGGACCGGCTCAAACATCAGTGTCAAGGTGGGCTCGGCTGGGGTGATGGGGCTAAAGCCTTGAAATCCAGGTGTGGGACCTGTAAGACAGCTGGCCAGCAATGCTTGCCGCATTCAGCCGCTGGGGCTCCTATTCCTCTAACACTGTGAGTGCACACTCCAGTTACCACCAGAGCCACAGCGGTCCATGCTATTCCATTCATTGGCTCATAAACTTGGTTCTAGAAAACCCCTATTAAGTGGGATATAGCTCTTATCTCAACATTGTAGATGAAGGATAGAGACACAGAAACTTGGGATAATTTACCCAAGGTCACACAGTTAGTAAGTAGAAGAGCTGAGATTTGAGCCCCAAGTTCACTGTTATAATGAAATGGTGATATTATAATATAGCAATGTCAGTTTCTGTGCCCCACCCCCATTCCAATCAATGCGAATATAGATAAGCCTCAGGAAAGGAGTAGGTACTGTCCAGGGGTTGGCAGTGACCCCATAGCCATTCCTTTTTTTACCCTCAAAACACTCATACCCTCCATCTTCCTCAAGCAAAACTACTCCAGAAAGGAAGATTCACGAACTTGCCTAAACGGGGTGTGGTGGCTGGGCTGAGAGTATGCTTGCTACTGTGCCTGCCTTCTAACTTCAGACAAATTCTTAAGTCAGAGGAATGACAGTCTAACTGTAGATTCCTGGATGAGGAACAGCAGCCTAGTCTGGTGGGGAGGGTTGAGGGTCCTGATGCTCATGTCTGGACACTCGGCCTGAGTCAGGGGTAGAGTCTGGTCATGGGTCCCCACATCTGCCCGCAGGAGCTCTCTGGTTCCACTGGTTCCCTTCTTGCTTGCATTTTATCTGTTGAATTCTGTTGGGATGCTGGTTTAGGACAGTAACCTCTGAGCAACACATAAGGCATGAGGAACCACGGTATGCTTTGGACCAAGGGGGTCAGAATCACAGGGCTCTCATCCTTTGGAAGGCAGCCCTGATACCAGGAAGGACTAGGGATGGTAAAAACCTTCTCTGGCAGAGCCATCTCACCAGCCCCTGGTCCTTGAAAATGTTTTGTGGATCTTAAGACCCACTGTGGCCAGAGACGATAAATGACCATGAGCTGAGCTGTCCTCCCTGTCCCCAGCCTCAGCACCCACAGGCTCTATCTACCCTGCTCATAGCTGGGATGATAACTGACCATGAGCTGAGCTGTCCTCCCTGTCCCCAACCTCAGCACCCACAGGCTCTATCTACCCTGCTCATAGCTGCTCCCTGTCACTGCTGCTGTCTTCTGGCTTGTGCTCTGTCCTCATCATGTCCCTGTGACCCAAGCAGATGCAGATAGCAGCTCCAGCTGGCTGGTTCCCTCCTGATGCTTGCCAAGCCACCCAGTGGTGGGCTGCAAGCAGCTGAGTCCAGGTGGGGAGGACACGTGGTGTGAGGACTTGGTGACCGGAAGAATGCCACAGGGAGTCAGAGCTAGAGGGAGACATGAGTCGGTCCTGAGTAGCTGTGCGACCTTGGTCAAGGCCTTCTGTGTTCAGGGATCCAACCTGCTTACACACAGCAGGGAACGCTTTGCTCTGCCTTACCTGGTCAAAAGCAGAGGCGGGCTTTGCTCCTGACAAGACTTGGCAAATGATGCTCTGTCAGGATTGGTCCTGTCTCTCACTGCAGCCTTTCGGTTCCAGGTCTGTCTATGAATCTGAGGGTCTCCATGAACCTGTCTCAAGTGGGTGACCTTCTTCGCCAGGGAGGAGTCCTTACACAATCTTTAGACCCCTCTGTCCTTCACCATCTATAAGTGTCCTGATTCCAATGGGCATTGTTAAAGCTGCTCAGCGGGAATAAAAATGTCTGCTCTTAAACTACTCGCCTCGGTGTCCTGAAAGAATCCAGGAGCAAGATGAATCCTGGAGCAAGTTATACCTGCAACCCAACCTGCCCCAGCTAAGCAAGACAAAAAGACTGGACCAATACAAGCTGTGCCATGCAGGACTAAGCTAGGTCAGGAAGGTCCTCTCATCCAGAGACAGAACATCAATGGCTATCTCCTACTCCACTAAGGCTCCTGAGTATCCCTTGTGGAAGACCCAGGGCTTGACAGGAAACCTACTCTACTTCTACACACTAACAATGGACAGTCTAAAAGTGAAAATAGGAAATAACTCAGCTGCGTGCTAGGAGGATATATTGAAGAAGCAGAAGTTGACAAATCCCTGAGGCTAGCCTGGAGCAGCAAGATGGCTCAGCAGGTAAAAGCATTTGCCACCTAAGCTGGACAATCCAAGTCCTGTCCTCAGGTCCCATTTGGTGGAAGGAGAGAACCAATTCTCCAAAGTTGTCCTCTGACCTCCACATGCATATCATGGCATGTTTGTGCCCCCCATATAATATATATAAAATAAATGTAAAAATATTTAAAATAAAAGGAAATAACTCCAAATTCAACAGCACCTAGCAGAATGAAACACTTAGGAATAGTTTTACCTTGAAATGTACAAAACATCATTGGGGAAAAGAAAAGATTAAAGAGATAGAAAGCTACCCTGTGTTCAGGGACAGAGAGACTTCGTGTTGTGAAGCCGGAGGAAAGCAGATGGGGCACTGGAGCCATGCAAAGGCTATATTCATGCCACATCATACTCCTTGTGACGAGGGGCAGCTTTCCCTGTAAGGTGGGGGAAACCAGGTCCAGGGAGGGCAGACAAAATGCCCAAGGTCCCTGAGATGGGGGCAGTCGGGGCTCTTTGTACCGTACTACGGTTTGCCAGTTCTACCTTGTAAAGTCTTGGGGCTTCCAAGGAGCTCCCTAAGGCTTTGCCATGGAGCAAGGAACAGAAGCAAGAATAAAGCCCAGTGGGCAACCCTCAGAGCCCCACCACTGCCTCAGCTGGAGCAACCTCTTCTGTGTTGTATATTTGTGGGTTCTACATAAGAGTCCAGCAAAACAAGGAACTTGCTACCTTAAAATGCTGTTTCGAGGCACGATAACACACACGAATCCCAGCACCTGAGAGGCAGAGATGAGTGGATCTCTGTGACTTCAAGGCCAGTGTGGTCTACCTAGCAAGTTCTGAGCCAGTCAAGGCTACATAGTGAGACTCTGTGTCAAAAAGAAAAAGAAAAATCACCACAGCAAGATACTGAATCATCTCCAGAGCTCTCCAGCCTCTTATCTTTCCGGAAAGCTTGTTGGACATGTGGACACAAGTCGTTGAATCAAAGCTAAGAATGTGTTCAGACAAATGGGATAAGGAGCCCAGGCTTTGAGGAGCTGGCATCTCACCAGGGCAGGCAAACAGCTCTATAGCAACCCCAGGGAGAGAAGCAAGGGCTGCAAATACTGTATGAGAGGGTAGGGGCGAGGATTGGTTTTGCTGCTGGATGGGCAGAGGGGGCTCTTGGGGACAGCATATGAGCAGAGTCTTAAGCACAATGGGTGCAAGGGTGACCATGTCCATGACATCAGTTACAGTCTCTGTAAGAATATGGATCATGGTGACCATGCCCATGACCATCAGTTACAGTCTCTGTAATAATATGGATCATGGTGACCATGCCTATGACCATCAGTTACAGTCTCTGTAATAATGTGGATCATGGTGACCATGCCCATGACCATCAGTTACAGTCTCTGTAATAATGTGGATCATGGTGACCATGCCCATGACCATCAGTTACAGTCTCTGTAATAATATGGATTGGATGGAACTAAGGGTAGTGAGGGGATGCTCTGCAGGCCCATTTGAGGGATGGTTTAAGAGGACAGGCTGCCAAGGGAGTTGTGAGAGCAGAATGGCTGCTTAATACCAGCAAGTGGAATCCAGGACCACGTAGGCTTCATCTCAGGAATGCAAGGTTAGTTTAACACCAGAAAACCAATTAAAGTAACACCCAACATCAAGAGAACACAAGCCATGTGATCATATCAAATGAAAGCACATAAATACACACACACACACACACACACACACACACACACACACACACACAAGCATTTGACAAAATAACATATTTTCCTAGTAAAAACACTCAATAGACTAGGAGTAGAAAGAAATTTTGTCAACCTGATAGAAGAAAGCTGGGAAAAAGCCTTATTAACACTTTATTGGCCAGTGATTGAGCAAATACATTCCCCTTAAGACCAGTGAACAACTGTGCCCTTCTCACCCCTCCTATTAGCATCCGTGCAGAGATTCTGGGCAGGGTGATTAGGTAACACAATGAAATAAAAGATGTCTCCACTAGAAAAGAGGACCAGAAACTCACCCTTTGCAGGTGGCAGGGTCCTATATCTAGAAAATCCCAAGGTTTAAATTCTCTGAAAATTACGCTAAATGTGTTTGAAACCTATTTCAGGGTACAATGTCAGTTCGCAAAGCTCTGCTTTATCTCTATCCTAGCAACGAGTGACCCGAAAGTGGGATAAGAAATAACTCTGCTTGCAGTAACATCAGAAAGAGTGAAATACTTAGGACTAATTTTTAACTTTAAAAGTACACAAAAGGCAAAGACACACCCACCCAGAAAGTAAAATCAATCATGTTTTTTAAAGCACGGTGTATATTTTAAAAAGAAGAAGATTTACACTGTATACAACGTAGCCCAAACTATTCCGGAAAACAACAAAAATCTACTACACAGCAACAAGAGACAAAGGATGAATGAGCCACATTTCCTGATTCTAAAATTGACTTCAGTGCTACAGCAATCAAGATAGTATGGTACTGATATAATAATCAATATTTAGAGCAATAGAACAATAGCCAGGCAGGGTGGCACACGCCTTTTATCCCCACACTTAGGAGGCAGAGGCAGACAGATCTCTATGAGTTTGAGACCAGCCTGGTCTACATTGTGAATTCCAGCCCAGCCAGAGCTAGTGTGAGACCCTATCTCAAAACAACAACAGTAACAAAACTAGAGTAATAGGACAGAAATGAGAGTCCAGAAATAAACCCTCACAGTTTTATCAAGGATGCCAAGACCATCCAAACGAGAAGGACAGTGTCTTCAACAAGGGATACGGCAACTGGATATTCACAAGCAGAAGGGTGGAGGTGGATCCTGACCTTACCACTATCAAAAAACTGACTCAGAATGGATCAAAGATCTAAAAATACAGCTTCTTAGAGCCCACAGAGGTAAATCTGCAAGACTTCAAGTTAGGCTGTGGCTCCCTACATAAGTACCAACAATAGACAGAAAAACAGACAACGTGGATTTCATCAAAATGAAGGTGCCTTGTGCTTCAAAAGATGCCACCAAGAAAGTAAAAGAGACACGTCACAGAACAAGATAAAATATTTACAAAGTGTACGCCTGGTAAAAGACTTGTCTTTAAAAACACATACGAAGAATTCTCACAGTTCATTAACAAAAAGGCAATTCAGTTAAAAAAATGGATAAAGGAGCTGCATAGACACTTCCTGGCCAGTAAGTACACAAAAAGATGCTCGACGGTATTAGCTATCAGGAAAGTAAAAGCTGAAACCATGGGTACCACTTCCTGCCCACCACAGGGGATGTTGTGGAGGCAGAATAATTATGGTCCATCATCCTAGTCTCCTATGACCTTTCTTAGCAAGAGGAAGCTGGTGGATGTGATTGGATTAGGGTCTTGAGATGAAGACGTTATCATAGATAGTCAAGTTGAGTTATTCTAGATAGTCAAGTTGGGTCCAGTGTAACAAGGGTCCTTCCAAATGAAAGAGGAAGGTAGGAGAGGCAGGGAAGTATTTCCAAATCAGAGTATATCCACAGGGTTGTGGGAACATCAGCACAATCCTTTTTAGAGCACCACCACCCTGAAAATAACCTGCATGCTCAATAGTACTCAGTCTCCACCCCTCAACATTCTTTGAAACACTAATCAGAGAATGAAATGAGACAATAAAAGTAGGCGTCAGAGTAACACAACTGCTGATTCTGAAGTTGGAGGGGGGTTTTAGCCAAGGAATGTGGGTGACTCAAAGCCCCTCTCAAGCTTCCAGAAAGAACAGTCCTGCCGACACCTCAATTTCAGTCTCACAAGCCTTGAGACTCCTGACTTCAGAACCATGAGACAGTAAACATGGTTGCTCAAGCCTAGGTCACAGCACCCCTTCTCCCCATCAACTTCCTTGTCCCAACTTTTAGACAGCCTTCAAGGTCCCACTCAGGCGGCTTCCCCAAGTGGCGCTGGTTCTTCCTTACGCTTCCACAGACTCTCACAACTCCTTGGAGGTCATTGCCTGCCACTTATGATAAATGTCTCTTTCATAGTCTTTAATTTCCTCAAGGGTGGGAAATTCCCAGTACTTGTCATTGTAGCCTCGGTACCCAGCAGTTTCGGGCACCCAGTAAGTGTTTGGGAATGGTCAGTACAGAGTGGTTTCCAGTACCTAGTAGGTGCTTGGGAATGGTGGATTAAACAGGCTAACAGGCTGTTTTTCCAGCCTCACCCTGAGCAGAGTCAGCTAGACACAGCAGTAAGGAAACACACCGCACTGTAGGTGGGGTGGGGGATGGTCTGAGCATGCTCTCACACAGCCCATGCAAGGACAGCAGGTGGAAACTGCACCCCAGCTCTGTTCCTCCCTAAGCTCAGTGCCTGTCCTCTAGAATTTCCCAAGTACAGAATCAAAGATGATGCCCCTCCCAAGGACCTTTGCAAATAAACAGCAGACTGCAGTAAACAGGAACTTGCGGGCTAAGGAGCTTTGCAGATGAGAATGGCCTCTCGTGCACTGAGCATCTATCTACTGTGATAGGCTCAGTGCTAGAAGCTCCTGTACATCTTACACACCTTATTCCTCACAACGAGCAAGTGCCCTTCTTACTCACCATCCCTGAGATAAGAAGCAGGCAGTAAAGAATAAGCAACAGGTCAAGCTGGCATCAATAGCGACATGGCAGGGGACACCAGCCTGGGGCTGGTTCTGAGCACCCTGCTCTATTTCTGGCTCTGCCATTGACTTTCCTTGGGACTTAAGGGGAGGTCACTTTTTTAGGGGGCTAGATACCTCTTTTTTACAAAGCAGAAGACCACATCCAACTCTCACTCTGGCTATGGATGAAGGGTAGAGTTATAGGCATGGCTAGAGGTCATTAGGTATGGACTTCTTAGACCATACTCTGGGCCCATGCCACACCCAACATCCATACAAGATGAACCACAAAGTGACAGTGGGGGCTGATGTCACCTCGTTCCTTCTGGACCACATGGTGACTACTCAGGTTCCTGAGAGACACAAGAGAAACCCAGAAAATGCCAGAATGTGTTATTATTACCATCATCGTTATTAGTGTGTGTAAACTCTGCATGACTAACGTAGGAAGGAAGGGCTGCTTTCTTTTTCTAGACCCCAGGAACATTGGTGTGACAATAATAAAAAGAATATATATATGCTTTAAAGCATGCACTCAGCACTGCCCTGTATTTTCTTCTAATTGTTCCCAGAGCCTCCAAGAGCTACACTGAAATTAAATGGGGCAATTATTTAGTCGGCAATTAAAGATTGCCACGATTTATTTTTAAATAGGAATATCATCATCATAGGGGTGAACTGGTAGGAGAGGACAGAGAGGGTTGGTGGCCCTCTGCAGAGGCAGGAGAATTAGGAGGGTGTGTGGGATGGCAGACCAGCACAGGAGCAGTGATGGGGGTGGGGCTTGGAGGGCAGCAGGCTTGAGCAAGATGTCTTAGCCTGGCCTCCCCAAGCCTCTTTCTCACTCCACAGGTCTGCCATTCCAGGCAGCCACCAACCTCTGGGGGTGGGGGAACTCCCCCCACCTTGCCTATTTAACTCCTCTATTTCCTCTAAGCTTCTTTCCTTAGTTAGGTTTCTATTGCTGTGATGAAACACCATGATTAAAAACAACTTCAGGAGGAAAGGGTTCATTTCTCTTACTCTTCCACATCACAGTCCAGCATGAAGGGATATCAGGGAAGGAACTCAAGGAGGGAACCAATCCCTTCAACCCTGGGGATGTTTGTTTGTTTGTTTGTTTGTTTGTTTCAAAACAAGGTCTCACTATGTTTTGGCTTTTCAAGACAGGGTTTTTCTGTGTAGCCCTGGCTGTCCTGGAACTCACTCTAGACCAGGCTGGCCTCGAACTCACAGAGATCCACCTGCCTCTGCTTCCCAAGTGCCAGGATTAAAGGCATGCACCACCACACCTGGGTCAGTCCTGGGACTTTCACTACAACTGAGGCTGTGCTCACACCAATGGCCTCTCATAGAGCTAAACCTCAGCCTGACATCCTCACGCCTTCCAAGCCAGCGCCACCTGGCAGACTCTTACACATTGCTAAGTTCATCTGTCAGCACAAGGCACAGCTTTGGCCTCTTCTGAAGCACAGCTTCTATGTGCTGACCCTCAAGAAACACTTCCCGAAGAACTGGCCTTGAGGACGTTGGTCCTTTCTTAATCACAGCTGATTCCCAGGCCCCGCTCCTCAATATCAACTGCCTCAGCAGAGCAAAGATTTCACTTTAGTGGTTCCTAATTCAAAATATGACTCAGCCAGCCCTGTTAGAGTCTTCGCTTCCTCCACTCTCTTCGTTACTCTTAGCATTCTTGTTTTCCAAGCTCCCACAGAACAACCCACTGATCTCTGAGCACTCAGTGGCTTTTCCAGCCCAAAGTTCAAATTGTACCACAATCCACCCCAAAAAACACAGTCAGATCTGTCATAGCAACATCCCCATGACCTGGTACCAATTTCTGTCTTAGTTGGGGTTCCTATTGCTGTGATAAAACACCATGACCAAAAGCAACTTAGGAAGTAAAGAGTGTATTTTAGCTTACAACTCTCAGATCACACTCCATCATTGAGGGAAAACAAGGCAGGAACTCAAGACAAGAACCTGGAGGCAGGAAGTGAAGTAGAGGTCATGAGGAACACTGTGAGTAAGACTCCTCATGGCTGGCTCAGCTTGCTTTCTTATAGTATTCAGGACCATCAGCCCAGGGTGGCACCAATCACAGTGAGCTGGGCGCACATCAATCACCAATCAAGAAAATGTCCAGAGACCAATCCGATAGGAACATTTTCTCAGTTGAGGTTCCCTCTTCCAGAAGGACTCTGGTTTGTATCAAGCTGACTTAGAAGCTAGCCAGCACGCCTCTGCTGGATGGCCATTTTCTCAGAAAAGCCTTTCAGACCCTTATCTATGACCCTCATCCTGTTACTATGGTCTCCTCTTTCCTAGCAATTATGTCTGCCTGATGTCACTGCTATTGTCTTCTGAAGGTTCCACAGGGGCAGGGACAAGCCTGTGCTGTTTCTGCCACATCTTCCCAGGACCTGCCACATCACTGGTGCTCCATCAGTATTTTTGAAGGACATGGTTCATGGATAGAGAGGAACATGGGAGGGGTGGGGGTGTGATGAGGCTGGGGCTGGGCTTTGGAAAATGTGGAGTCAGATGTGTGATGTTCAGAAAGAGAGCCTGGTAAAACCCAGAACTGGGCTATTCCTGCTGCTTCCCTGGCCGCTGGGCTGTCAGGGCCATGGGTGACTGAAGTCACATCTCCTGCAAGAAAGCTGAGGGCTTGTGTTATCCAATGCGGACATAGGTTGGATAAAAAGAAGTCTTCAGTGGCCTCTCTCATACCACACATTGGATTTCTCTGGAGGAACTAAACTGTATTGTTTCACCTTGCAGCCTAGCTGGGAGAGGAATGTAGACCAGATCTCCCTTCCCAGGAGCTTCCAGCTATCACCCCTGCTTGGAGGTAGAGAAATCTCCCTTCATCTGAGAGAGGAAGGGAGCAGATAGAAAGATCTTGAAGTCCACGAAGCAATGTGGTCTGTCTGAGGCCACACAGAACACCAGGGGTAGAGCCATGATGTGGATACACAAAGGCCTTCTGTATTTTAAACCTCACAGGGTGATTGAGCTTGTAGACAAAAAACCTGAAACTCAGAAAACATGTAGCCTTGGCTCAAGATCACCCAGGCTAAAGAGGACAGATCCAAGACACCTGCCCCTGCAAAGAGCAGAGGCTGTGGGGGTGGGGTGTCCCCAAGAGGAGCACAATCACCCCTTTTAAATGGCACATGAGAAAGAGAAGGCAAGAAGGCTAGCCCTCCGTAGAAAGAGAGGAGAAAACAAAATAGCTTTCTCTTTTTCCCAGACTATGGGAGCAGGCAAAGGCCTCACATCTGTCTGCTCACACCACATGAAAGAGGTTTTGACAAACGAGAAGGGGCCAAAATAAAGCTCAGACTGTACTGAGCCCGGAGCTTTGCCCAACGGGCCCTGTCACTGTCGTGACCAGGAGACAGCAGCCAGGCTGTTCCTGCAGCCAGGCTTCCTCCAAGCCCCGGGACTCTCAGAAAAGCACACACAGATGGGCACAGGCTGAGGGCAGAGCAAGGAGGCCCAAGAGTACAGCACCTACTGTGAATGAACAGTGCCATCCACTCCTGCTTGAGGACCCAGTTCCCACCTCAGGCTGGCAGTGTGTTGTTGTGGTGTTTATCAGTTATCTACCTCTGCATAACAAATAGTCTAAGAGGTTGGGCAGCTGAGAGCAACCATCATATATAACTTCTCAAACACACAGTTCCTGAAGATCGGGAGTCCCTGCGTGGCTGAGCTGGGTGATTATGGTCTTATCAGAGCTTAGGGTCTCTCCCATTGCTCAGCTGCTTTTGCCACAGCTCACCATAGTGAGGTTCAGGGCTGGAGTGTTTGTGGCCTACTTCCTCACAGGGCTGAATTAGGCCCTGGTTTCTTCAGTCCACTGACTGGAAGCTTTCATTCCTCATCGGTAGGGATGCTCTCACCCTAATGGTCCATCTTTCCTTGGAGTCAGCAACCTCAGGGCAAGAGCTCCTGACAGAAGTCGTAGTTAACTATGGAAAGTGACATCATTACTTTGGTCACATGATCATGTGACCGAGCACTGCATGGGGTGTGGATGTAAGAAAGGGAGGCTCTCAGAGGCAGCTACCATGGAGGTACCCCAGCATTGGGGACGGAACAGGATTGTGTGTTTGGTGTCCCTACCATCTGAGCCCCAGTGACTCCCTCTGCTCATTTACACCTAAATCCTCCTCCCCCAACATGAACATGGTTCCAAAGGCTTAGGAATAATAATGTTAACGTTATAATTTTGTTAATATTACATTAGTATTATAACAATAATTCAGAGGTAGTACCTAGCTCTCTCCCTTTACTGACTAGAGAGAGGTTTTCTCTACAGCAATGCAGAGGCATCTGTAACACGTTGAGGAGAATGACCATGGTGTATGGAACCCCTCAAATCTGGACTCACAGCCCACTTCCTGCTGGCTGTCATGAATATGGACTCCAGGCTTCTGCTCTGTGACGTGACATGCTTGACCCTGCAGAGGTGTCGCGAAGGGTGAATGGCTTTGGCTGCATTTCACCAAACACCTGGCACACAGTAGGAGCTCGACACTGAGTTGAGTCCTGCCACTCGAGAGACAAGTTATCTCTCCAGTATCCACTGTCTCAGGAGACAACGCTGGCAGGCCGCGAGGGTATGGCCGTGTGAGTCTCGGACCTTGAACTCTATTCTTGGCTCGGAGGAATGGCTTTAAATGTACCTAGGATCCACTGTGTAGACCCACGGCTGGGCTGCAGGATGTCACTCATTCTGACCTAGGCTGAAGATTTGAGACACATCATTGTTTTCTTAATTGTGAACATCACCTTAAGGATATACAGCCATGGTCCAGTGTGTTCCAAATTTGGGCACTTGGACATGTAGATTTATAGTTATGAAAGATCATTTTCAGTTATTTTATCCTTTTAAGTTATTCTATGATGAGGGCAAGAGAGATGGCTCAGTGGTTAAGAGCAATGACTGATGTTCCAGAGGACCCAGGTTCAATTCCCAGGCTGTCTAGTGTCTGTCTGATCACACCAGGATTAAAAAAAAAAAAGGACCCAAGTTATTCTATGATGAAGAAGAAAAAACTAGATTAAAAGGCCTTTCAGGGATTGAGGATGGGTTGGGGACACCAAGGGCAAGTTCTACCTCTTCTGATTTCACTCCATCTCCCAGTCAGTGGCTACTGAAGGAGACAGTCCCAGGCGCCATCTGCTCTCAGGGATGCACTTTGGAGCTTGGTGGTCAACCACATTCAGAAATAGGTAAAATCCTAATAGTCTATGAGGGTGAGGCTGTGAGCTAGTGCCTACAGAGCAAGTGTGCTGTCCACATGTCCAGATTGCTGAGCGAGAACACACTGGGCCACTGCGGTGACTATTTAAAGTGGCATTTGCTATTATGAAAGGGACAGTGTGCCTTAGGTCCTTCTTGTAGCTCAACCAGGTCTTATAATCCAGCAACTGTAATGGGTCCACCAGAGTGGGAGGCCCTGGGAAGGCTCACTGAGGAACATACCCCTGGGTGGGGGGCTTTAAGAAGAATGACTTCAGCTTTTCTTCAAAGAAATACAGGAAATAGGGACCAGAAGAGGAAAGCCAGAGACATGAGAAGCCAGGGCAGGCTCTGGAGAGGGGAAAGCCCAGAGGGGTCGTAACGGTGAGCGGGGCTCTTTCTCACATATGTGGTAAGGAGTGATGAAGGTTTTCCAGCCAGGCAGCGATCTGATCAGATCTGGATTTTAGATGGCGGTGAGGAGAAACTGGAGGCACCCAGATCAGTTCGAAAGGAATTGCAGGTTGCATGTGTGGAAAAGATGACAGCTGCCTGAGACTGGCAGAATGTAGGTTACTTAGTGGATGCTTGCTGCTGAGTGACTGTGTGGGAGTGCGCACCTCCATACAGATGCGTGCTATGTGCCTTTCTAGAATGGGCCATCTCAGGTGGCATCTATTCATCCCTCTCCGCCCACACACTCTGAGCTCCTCACCTCCTGCCAGCACCCCAGTGAGTCCTACCATCTTGGAGCTTTTTCGTGCCAGAATTCGTCCAGTTTTCTATGCAAAAAGAAACCTGTTTTGCATTCTAGGTCATTCTCTCCCTGGAAAGAATTTTGTGAGTCTAGCAGTAATTGGCTCGGGGCTTCTTGAGTCTTCCTTTCCATGCTGACATCAGCCAGAGGGATCTGGCTGACGTCAATGTCACCTGTGTTTCATCCTCACCTGCCATCCTGTCTGTCTCACAGGTTTCAACGCACTCTTCTTTCCCCGTGGACTGCTCATATCTCCATATAAAGCGCACCTTCATGTTTATTCATAAAAACATGGACAGCTAGGGACTGGGGAGACGGCACAAGGGATAACGTGCTTGCTGTGCAAGAAGGAGGACCTGAGTTCAGATCCCCAGCACCCACATTAAAACCAGGTACAGGGGCTGGAGAGATGGCTCAGCAGTTTAGAGCACTTGCTGTTCGAAGACCTAGGTTCAATTCCCAGCTCCCACATGGAAGCTCACAACTGTCTGTAACTCTAGCTTCAGGGGATCTGACACCCTTGTCTGGCCTCTCCGGGCATCAGGCATGAATGTGGTACATATTGCTTGCAGGCAAAACACCTCCACTCATAAAAATTTAAATTAAAAATGATTTTTGCCAGGCAGCGGTGGTGCACTCCTTTAATCCCAGCACTTGGGAGGCAGAGGCAGGCAGATCTCTGTGAGTTCAAGGCCAGCCTGGTCTACAGAGCGAGATCCAGGATGAGCACCAAAACTATGCAGAGAAACCCTGCCTCAAAAAAACCAAGAAAAAAATGATTTTTAAGTCAGAAACATGTCTGTAACCCAAAGTGCTGAATGGGAGAGACACAGAGACAGGTGGATCTCAGGGGCTCACTGACTATCTGGTCTAGCTGAAATGGCTAGCCCCAAGTTCAGTGAAAGACAGGTCTCAAAATATAAACTGGAGAACAATAGAAGATGCCTGATTGACCTTTGATTTTCAGATACATATGTATAGTGAACATGTATATAACAATGTGGGGAGAGAGAGAGAGAGAGAGAGAGAGAGAGAGAGAGAGAGAGAGAGAGAGAGAGAGAGAGAGAGAGAGAGAGAGAAACAAAAACAAAACAGCCATGGTCTCCTACTCACTTTATCAGACCTGTAGACAAATTTGGGTTACCCTCCCTGGGCCTTTCTTCCCTGCTCTGAAAAGACTTCCACACTGTTCAGGCCTCTTCTAGACTACTTTTATGACATGCTAGCAAGCAGCCCCCACTCTTGTGGGGGCTGAAGTCACAATGCAGGTTGGCTATAGTGTGTCCACACCTCTTTGTGGAGTGCTGGCTCCGATGAGCTGCGGCACACAGACCTGTAACAGTCTAACATTCCCTTTCCCAGCATCCTGGTATTTGTAATGACAAAAAATTCAAAGCTGCATTGTCACACCTTAGAAGACAACAGGTAGACCTGCTGGTGAGGGGACCAAGAGCAGCATGGATAAGCCAGAGATTTCACCCTACAGGCAACACTAGACAGCTAGCAAACATGACGAGCACTTGGACATAGTCCTCCATTCTGACTCTCCAATGTTGTCTCAGGGTTTTAAAACTAGGTGTTTTCTAAGAAAATGTGGTACATATACACAATGGAGTACTACTCAGCAGAGAAAAACAACGAAAGCATGAAATTTGCAGGCAAATGGATGGAACTAGAAAATATCATCCTGAGTGAGGTAACCCAAACCCAGAAAGACAATCATGGTATGTACTCACTCATAAGTGGATTCTAGATATAAAATAAAGAACAATCAGGCTACAACTCACAGAACCATGGAGGCTATATATATAGCATGGAGGTCCCTAGGACGACTATGGCTTATAATAAATTTCAGTTTTACTCAATCACTGAGCAAACCTCAATGAAACATCTTACTATCAAGAAAAATGGACCTTGGCGGTACGTGTTACTGGAGTTGTATCCATGCCAGTAGATGTCCACACAACCCAGAAGAGAATTTAACATTGCTGCTGCCGCTGTCACTGTTATAGCAATGGTGCCCACCACTGCTACTCTTTCTGGGATTACCATTTCATAATTGCTTACTACCGCTAGCACAATGGAGACCCTGGCAACAAAAGTAGCTACCACAGTTAGTTAATCTTTCATTCTATTGGACATGATAAATTTATTTCAGTAGTTATGTACATCTCGATTGGCTTTGAAAATTATAAATTTATAAACTCAAGTTCCAGTTGCTTTTGGGATACTATCTTACAAGGACACCAAAGTACAGTATGGCTCGTTAAGGAAGAGAATGGCTCAGTTGCCTTTAGCCTACTGGCTATGGGTGAGATAGGACCTCTGTTGGTCTTTTCTGTATCGAACACACAGATTGCAAGCCCAGTGCCACTTTGAGATCTTTGGCAGCAATTAACTATGCAGCTCACACACGATTGAGCCTGTATGAAAATGAGTATTCAGAGACAGGTAATGCCTGGGGAGCACTCACCAACCTAAGACAGAGCACCTGTGTGGCCTGGGCAGGCGTCTCCATGACGGGTAAGGTGACCTGCTGATGTCCCACGCAACCCAAGTCAGAAGCTCATTTTTTAATAAAAGGGGGACCTGTAGGGCCCTGGCCCCCGTTTTGGGTAACTGCTGCCTTGCTTGCGCACCTTGACCTTGATATCCTCCCTATGCTAATTCCCTGCCAGATTCCACCCTCCTGAATGCTTAAGAGAAGTTCCTTGCCTGTGTATCCTGAATAATGGGCATTAACAGATTAGAAGCAAGATTGTAAAACATCAGTAGCGAACTTCTGCCCTCCAGGGTCCTCCCATTGTGCTGTAACCCTGTATTTAAGACCTCCTCCCCCCTCAATAAATGACATTTGACATTTAAAATTAAAATAAATATATATATATGAATACTGTGAATGTAATCTATGAATACCACAAATGTGATTAATATCATGAGTGTAATTAATGAATATCATGAGTGTAATTTAAAAAATTAATTAATTAATTAAAAAAAAACTAGGTGTTTTCGTTCCCAATCAATGGAGAAAGGGAACCAAGTCTCCTGGGGGTGAGGTGCCATTCCTAAATAGATGTTTCTAGCAAGAAGCTGAGATGGGGCTCCAGCCTGGTCTCTGAACTCCATTTCATGGGTTATTATAAAAACATACCCAGGGCAGAGGTCTCAAAGGCGCTCTGGGACCACTAGCATCCCTGAGATGTTGGAAATACAAATTCTTGGGTTTCATCCCAGACCCAATGGGTCAGAAACCCTGAGCCTGGAGTCCAACAATCTGTATTTTAACAAACCTGCAGCCTTTTCTGATGTGCATGCAAGTTTGAGAACACTGGCTTTGGAGGTCAGAAAGAATGAGGTAAGACAGATCAAAGGTCTTTAATCCCCCCAAACTTGGATATTGATAGGTATGCCTATCCAGTGCTCTCCAACTGACCTCAACCTCACTGCACACTAATGCCCAGCGTGTTCCATACTGTGCAGTTTTTTGAGTTGTGCACTCTGTACCAATGGTTCCCTCAGGGATGAGATGCATAGTCGTTTACAGTGGATGAGAAAGTCCCAGGCACACCAGGAAGATCTGGTTACCCTGTCTGACATTGATTGTCCCATGGCAGCTATAATGGGTAAAGCTGAGACTGATCAGCAACATGGTGAGGATATAGGAGCCACACTGTCATGCCTACTGTGGTAGGCATGTAGACATGTCAACTACTAGCTGATTCCAGCTCTAGGGTCTTTAGTCCCCAGTCCATAGGCCCAACACTGCCCCACTCCATGGTCCATCTCCACACTACTTAAACAGCTGAGTGTATAACCATCATGCTTTTTGAGGGCTGTGAAGTGTCTATGGCCACGAGAGCCAGGGTAAAGTTTCTGAAAGGATGTTCTTAACACTCAGAGGCACTAGATGCCTCTAGAAATTGGACCTCAGGTCACAAGGAAGAGTCAGAAGAGGCTAGACAGCCAGCTGCACATCACTTGGGACATCATGATATATATATATATATATATATATATATATATATATATATATATATATATATATATGCGTTCACAGTCTGGTTAGATTAGATCACCTAGTATTGCCGCCATCACCTCGGTTTGTGTAAATAGGCTGTGATATTTGCACACTCAGAAATCCCTGTCTCAAAACGGCAGGTGCATGTGTGGTTTCCCCTAACGGTGGGAATAGCTCCGTGTGAAGGCACTACTGGTCCCATTTTCCTGACCAGAAAAGCAGCTTAGAGATTATAGAACTTACCCTACTGCAGCATGCTGCCAGAGATGTGAACTTGGGCCCGTGGGGTTACGAAGTTCACACCCCTCCTCTCCTGTGCTAGACCTAACACTAAGGTTGCTGCTGTGGTCTGAATGTGAGATGTCCCACATGGGCTCATGTGTTGAAGTACTTTGTCTCCAGCTGGTGGTGCTAATCTGGAAGGGTGTGGAACAGTTAGGAAGTGGGTTCTCAAAAGAGGAAGTGGGTCACTGGGAATGGGTTTTGGTTCTAGCCTGACCTGACTTCTTTTCTACTCACTGTTCCCTGACTACAGGTGCGACACAAGCAGCTGCCACATTCTCCGAGGTGGATTGATCCCTCTAACTATAAACCACAACAAAACCCTTCTCCTTTAAGTTGCCTTTTGCTGGGTATTTGGTCACAACAATAAGAAAAGTAAGTCATAAACCGACTGCCCAGGTTTGCAACACATTAGGGCCGAGGAGGAAGCTGTGAGGAGGTGGGGTTTTTAGAGCTAAAAGTAGAGCCATGCACGACCCAAAACGAACTGGCTACACTGTCTGAAACCAAGAGTCTTGTCTTAAGTGTTTATATGATGCTGTGGTCAGTTCCTCCCTCTTCTCCAACCAAAGCCCCAGCCACTGGGCATCGTTACTGCTGTTGAAATTCCCCCAGAAGACACCATCTTCCTGGATACCTCATGGAAAGCTTGCCTCTGCTTGGCGTCTTACCTCCTTGACTCCAGCCCCTAACAAATGCTGTAAAGGTACTAGCTGATCCCTATAAACATAAGCACTGGCCATGGCTACCTGACTCACACCTTCAAGGAGCCAGAGCTGCCAATCACTGCATTGATGCTGATGAGGAGCCACAACTGGCCTCAGCTGGGAGGAGCTGCCCAGCTGCATTTGACTGGGCTAGACCAAGGCCAACCACACACCTGCAACAAGTGCCTGGGCATGAGCCAACGCCATCCCTCCAGGCCTTCCATCTTCCATCATCTCCAAATGGAGATGTGAAGCCCGTCAGACGGAGGGGGCTGCTCCCTGCTTGAGAAGAACACAGGGGAAACGAACATTTCCTAGCACCTAGTATAGCTGGGGACATTTCTGTGTTCCCTTACTAACAAGCATCCCCAGCCATCCAGGAGGTGCCTACAGAGATGACTAACCAACCCCTCAATGATGTGGAGATGCTGCTGGCAAGGCTGTCTCCACAGACTTCTTATCTAGTTGACTCAGGTGCCTGATCCCTGTCCAGTGTGGGTCAGGAGTGGACCCACTGACATCCCCAGGTTCTTTCATCCTGGAACTGGACCAGTGGACACCCAGATAATGGGGAAAATGGAAAGTTTATTGAGAAGGGAGCCCTCTGAGTGTGGAAGCAGGCAAGAGAGCTGGACTCTTAGAGACTGAAGCACTCAGTCATGGGCGTGCCGAGCCTTCGTGGGTCATTTGTGTAGCACCCTGTCTTCTCTACCATTTGGAGATCACAGGTTTTCCTCACACATGTTCAGCCCTTGTGGGGAAGGGTTTCCAGTCTTCCTGTCCTCTGGCTTCTTTTATACGCTAATTTTGATGACTTTCTTTCCTCATTTTCCTTCCCTGCCACACTGCCACCTCGTCTTCCATGGCCTCTCCTCTACGACAGGCCTGTGTTGACATCCGATACAACTACTTTGAGGCCAGAGGTTGAGGACAGTGACTGGCCATGAGTCTAGACCCTGGACAATCCCACTGAATAGACCCCATACTGGAGTTCGGATCCTCTGTTGGCAAGAAACAAGTATTGAAGTGCTAAGCTTGCGGGATTTGTATTATAGAATAAATGGGAATATAGTGTGATTCCCATTGACAGATAAGGAAACTGAGGCTTCAAGACTTGGGAGGACTTTTCTTGAAAACAGAGTAGAACCTGATGGCACAGGCCTGTCATCACAGCTCCTGAAGAGGCAGATGCCAGAGGATGGTAATTGCAAGGCTGGCCTGAGGAACTTAGTGAGACATGCTTGCAAAATTTTAAAAAGCAAACGGGCTGAGATGTAGCTCAGTGATAGAGCACTTTCCTAATATTTTCAAGTATACACATACACATACACACACACACACACACACACACACACACACACACACACACACACACTTTGCATACTTAGGGACCCTCTTCTCTACAGATTTACATCTCTGGACACTGGCCCTGGGATTCTGACACTAATCTCCTAAGATTCACTAGTAGCCTTGAGTGAGTGCTGATGTCACTGTACATTAGCGACACACCATGGGCCTAGCCTGAGCTAGTCTAGGACCATCACAGTGGGATCTTCATGGTGGGGAAGCAGAGCAAGAGGAGAAAGGCAAGTTGGACCCTGAATTCCAGACTTTTGTCTCTCCTGGATGATTGTGACCCTGAGAAGGGTTTCCCTGAGCAAAATCTCTCAAGGAGGGAAAGAAAGGAAGGGTCGCCTCTTCCCATCCTTGACCCTGTCCTTGGAGGAAAACTCATCTGTCACTGCCTCATGATTCACATTGACCTCACCTCTAGAAACTCAAATCTAGGCAAATGACAAATGGATGAGGAATTGCAAGATACAATCCTGAAGAACTAGGGTGGCCGCCTTCAGTTCAGCTCCAAAGTGAGGAGACCCAGAGTCACAAGATGACTTAAGACAAGTCACACACCACTTTAGAAGGAAAACAGGTTTGAACCCAGAACTCCCACCTCCCAATCCAGCAATGGCAGGACATTGAGTTGACCCACAGACAAAGCCAAGTCTGTAAGTAGTGCCAGTGGCCCGCTTTTTGAGACACCAGTAATGTTTCATCCCAAGCTTGATTGTAGGACATTGTTATTACCTGACACAGGAATCTCTTATGTTCTGCAAAATAATAGAGAGATTAAGTCTGTCCAGGGACATCCTGAGCTTGGAAGGAGCAGAGGCGGGTGGGTGGTAAAGAGTGTGCCTGGAGCAGGGACCAAGTAGGGCACCTTCATTCATGGAGCCGAGGCTGGAGACTTGGAGTGCACACAAGATATTCTCAGTTGATCTATTTATCAACAAATGCATGTACCATTTGCTCTGTTTATGTCCCTCAGATCCAATTCTGTCTTCAGAATCATCATGTTTGGATCAGAGAAAAATAATTAGAGAAGGTTGCTGGAGCTAGAAGAGGAATTCAGGTTGACATATCAAGAGGTCAGAAAATAGTGATAAACACAACTGGCTTGCTGGCTGAGTTACCTGTAGTATTATGGCCTCAGGTGGCATCTCCCTGTCTCTTGTATATCCTTTCTAAAAATACACCGAGAGGTAATACCACATTTCTTCTATCCATCTATCTATTCATCCATCCACTTACCATTTATCTGTCTCTCCATCTATCTAGCTCTCCATCTAGGCCACCCTGAGTAACTTAGATATTGTCAACTTTTTTTTTTTTAGTCAAAAAGGGGCTGAGAGATAGCTCACTGATGGAGCACCCTCCCATTCACCACCCATTCATCCATTCACTCACCTAACTATCACTCATCCATCCTCCAATCTATGTATCCATCCATCTTCCCAACTATCCATTCACCTAGTCATCCATCCATCCATCCATCCATCCATCCATCCATGCATCCATCCATCCATCCATCCATCCATCTAACCATCCATCTATCCAGCTTGCATGGAGGACCTACTTTGTGTGAGCACCATGCTGAGGTGCAGGACACAGGCTTCTGGGTCAGGGTCAGGCTCAGTCCCCCTGAAGGTTGTGTTAACGAGGTGCTTCTTATACGAAAGTGAGAATAGATACAAAATACCAAGTGAAGCCTGAGCCGCCCTGAGATCCCTCAGGCTGTTTGCTGTTGTCCACATCTGTGTGCAGCCAGCAGGGGTCCTCTGTCCTGCCAAACACTGCCTTAGTTCCAGCTTCCTGGCATAAGCTTATGCTTGCTTGGCCCCTGGCCTTGAACCCGGGGCCCTAGGTTCTGGGTAACTCTGGCTCCTTCTGGGGATATCTACTCACTGCCTCTTTCTTGGTCTCAAAACTTCTTTCTCATTTAATTTAGAGATTGCTGGGAGCCAAATAAACACCTTGTGTTTATCCTTAACAATTAATCCTTAGCGATTAACGGTAGAATTTAATATCACAGACACAGCAACAGTCTGTTGCTGGCCTGCGGGAATCACAGCCCAGGCTTCTGTAGGAATAGGGGTCCTCACTCGATCCCACTCCATGAAGGAGCAATCTCCCATTCCACCCTGCCACCCAGAACACAGGTGTGCTCCACAAACTGTTTCTAAGCTGACAAGTGATTCTTGCTCTGGAAAATAGACCTGATACTACTAGGCTATTGGGAAGGAGGGGGCGAGAGAACAGGCCCAGCACCTTACCCAGTGCCTGGTACTGAGAAATGAATAATATCTGTTTCTTACTACATCCTAGGTACTGTCCAAAGGATTTCACCTGGGTTGTCTATAACACTCAAACCAACCCTGGGAGGTAAGTACCATCATGACCCCCCCATGTTACCATTGAAGTTCAGAGAGGTTAAGTGACGATCTCCATGTTACAATTGAAGTTCAGAGAGGTTAAATAGCATGCTCCAAGTCACACAGAGAGTGGTTTAGCCAGAATACAAAAACAGATAGTTTAGCTTCAAGGCTCAGCTCTGTGTCCTACCCAAGGCAGGGATGGGGGACCTGGCTTTTCATCACCATTGCTGTGGGATAGTCCCTTGTCCCTGTCCCCTGGCCTCTGGTTTCCAGCCTGGACAGCATATCTTCTCAAATGTAGATTCCCATGCTGTAGGGCAGGGTGGGACCCAAGACATATTTCTAACAAGCTCCAGCTGATGGTGCCAGGCCAGGCCTTCAGGAGTCCCTTTCCCTTGCATTCTCCAGCAGCAACATGTCCTGAAACCTGCAACCTGCAACTCCCTGTCACCCTGCTAAACCTCTGCTGAGGAGCGTTTTCTCCCCTTTTCATTAGCCCAGCCACTGGCTACCCGGCACCTAGAACCCCCCCCCCCACGGGGGAGCAATGTTCACCTAGAATGCATTCTATCTGGCTCTGCATTTGCTTCACTCCTGCACCCTGGATGGAAAGAGTCTCCCCTCAGCCTGGCTTCCCATTCTAGACTAGGAGATCTGTGGTAGTGAGGAATGTTCTCCAAACAAGGATGAAGGAGATGCACATTGTCAGAAAGTGGCTCATGGGTTCAAAATTACCCAGAGGTACACTGTGCAGGGCAGGTGCTGTCTAGAGGCCAGGGTGTCTGGGACAAGGGGCTACCCGACAGTATTGATGATAGAAAGCCAGGTCTACTCCCACGTGTCCCCCAGAGGGAAGCAGACATGGGCTGGATGGAGGGACAGTTGAGTGTGAGAGACTGTTCCACGCCCCCATCCCGTGTGAAGTACGGCTGGGCCCCAGGAAACTGGTTATCATGGGAGTTGGGGGAAGCAGCTGGGAAGGGGAAATGGGAGGCTTATGGGGACATTTGTGGGCTATATATGCTACGTTTGTTTAGGAAAAATTCATTGCACTTTAGGTCCACATATTTTTCTGTACATATGTTATACTTCACTTTAAAAAACTCAATTAAAGCAAAACAAAACAAAACACCTGGCTGGAAAGCAAAACCCAAACCAGGGGCAGCTAGCAAGGAATTCCACTCCAGGAGGCTTTCCCGGCTCCAGGCCACAGCCGGGATGGGTGACAGAGCTGCGGGGGGGCAGGTGACCATGTGGATGCCAGCACATCATCAGACTGACAGCCTTGCACCTTCCATGGCATCCTAGGATGCCCCCCTGGAAAGGTCCTCTCTCTTCCCAGGTGGCTTCCTGAGATGCCGTGTCTGCCCCTCGTGCTATGCAGGCTAACCACGGACACTCAGAGGGCCTGGATCTGAATCTCAGCTGCATCTCTGACCCATGGGAGACAGTGGGCAAATGCCTGAGCCTCTCTGAGATTCAATGTGGGCATCTGTAAAATGGGGATAGCCATAGCACCTTCTCCTTGGCTTACTCCAAGGAGGGAATGGATTGGTGTGTGTGTGTGTTGCTCTGAACAGGCCTGTATGGTAAGTAGTTTTATTATTTATTATGCTGCAGAAGTATAGTTTTATTACCATCATCCAGTATTCTGCATGTGTTATATCCCTTGATATAGGCATTTGGGAGCAGACTAGGTTGGTTCAGGAGCCTGAGACCCAGGCCTTATGTCAGGCTGTCCCCAAGTGATTCTGTAGCCAAGGGACAGCACCTTGGCAAGATGCTTCTCTGCCTCAGCACAGAGGCTGGAGGTACCAGGGAAATGCCATGAGCCATCATGAGAGGGACTGATCCCCTCAGATCCAAATTACACCCCTCAGCTACTGGAGTACATGCCTGACTATGTCTCCCATCCACACTCAGTATACTACTAGTAACCTGGGGTACTTACTCCTGGCCACTTCTGTCCTGGAGGACCACTGGTGCTACCCAACCCAGTCTGCTCCTCTACCAGACCGTCACAGCATGCTGCTCTCACGGCTTTGAATGGCTCCCCTACTCCACTCCTCACTCAGCAAGGCGCTGCTCAGGCTTTGGGGTTCAGCTGAAACCTCCAGTTTCCCACAGAAGTGCCCAGAAACTTACTACCTGTTCTCCTTCTGGTCTGGGCTTCTGATAATATCTAAAAACAGAGGTAAAATACGTAGTTTTTCCAAGTCTGTCCCGAGTACAACCAGTAAGTGGTAATGGATAAATGAACAAATCAATTAATCAATCCAGTTTACTCCCTATGCCCAGGGGTCTGCTGTCTTCATCAACACGCCCTGAGGTCCCTACTCTTTGCCCTTGTATGAGTCTGCACTGGCAGCCCGCATGCCCACTGTAGATGTTTACTCCGGTGGCCCGACTTCAGATCTTCCTCTGACCTACATGCCTCTCTATCTCCTCAAGCTGAGTACAAAGATTTGATTTCATCTAGCCCCAGCTTCTAAGCCCTAGAAGTAGGTGTCTTTACATCTCTACCTCATGCAATCCGGCCCGAGACTCTTGAAGAATCTATGTCTCATAGCCTGGTGAGTTCCATGGCCTGGGTGACCATTTGAACAACGAGAATTCACTGTCCTGGCCCCATCCCTTTTCAGACGAACCATTAACACAACCCTAAATGTGGGGCTGGAATCATAGATGATACTGGGAAAACTCATCCTGTCTAGAAATAAATACACAAACAAATGACTGGTTATACATCTAACCTACACATGAAGGCATGAAGGTCTGGTATGTCAAAGCCTCTAGACCAGACCCAAGAATATTGTGCTTCTCCACATGACAGATCACCCAAGCCCCCTGCCCCAAGCTCCTGTAGGTCACATGGAAAAACTGCCTCACCCACCGCGGTGTGTGTGGCATACAATGCTCAGGAGTCAAGTTCTACATGCTGCTGTAGTCTTTCCCAGGTAACCCCACATGTGTTTAAATTCAAGATGATAAGAGCCAGGGGTTCAGTGAGGACCATTTTCCAGTGACCCTTCAGAGAATAGAGGCGCACCACCCCTCCCTGCTAGGATAGGTTTCTTCCCCATAAACCCATAACACACTACAGAGCCTGAGAATCAGGGATACCAACCTACCATACTGCTTACACACTGAGTGATCATTTAGCCTCTCTGACTTAATCACCTCCTATACCATATGAGAGAAAATATCTAAATTGTCAATGTTTATGCAGGAATATCTGGTGTTTAGTAGGTGCTCAATAAATGGTAACTCAAATTTTCTTATTCCTTGAAACAATGGCAAACTCACCATCTCACAAGGGAATCTAAGCCACCGCTTGACTACTTTAGTTGTAAGAAAAGTCACATGGACATTGAGCTATCTGTCTTCCCCATAACTCCATTCCTTGGTCCTCATGAAGGAAGACTGATACCTCTTTAGACATTGGAATAAAGGAGGGAAGGAAGGGAGAAGGAAATGAAGTTTTTTCACTTCGTCTCACCTCTGGCCACTCTGCCGGGTCACATCAATCTTTCCCATAAGACCTGATTCTCCTTGACTGCCTCCTGCGGACATGCTCTGGTGAGGGGCTCCAACCCTTTCTGGCCTACAGTGCACCGAAGCTATGGATTGGCAGGAGCTGCAATCATTGCTTACAGCCCAAGCGAACTGGTACCAAGGGACCAACAGCCAGGACCCAGAGGCCTTGCTGATCCATATTTAGGGACAGCCAATCACAGAGAGTGCAGAGAAGGGACTGCATCATACATTCTTCCTCTCTGTACCTCAGTGAAGCGTCAAGATCCCGGGGCCCCACTGACCCATCGCAGAACCCATCTGTCCTGGATAGAGGAACAGGGTCTGCAGACCAGAGCCAGGAAGTTGAGGTCCTATTAGCTAAGGTCCTGTGGCCAAGGATATCTCTGTACATACACCTTACAAGGCCTGCTGGGCTCCAAGGGAGGGGTCCCAATGCCTTCTTCTGCTATCCCTTTTCAGGTAAAACCTGTTCCCACAGGACCACTGCAGGAAGGTGGGAAAGGTGAAGGCTTAGAGCTGAGCACTGGCTCCTCTGGCCCTTGTCCCCTGGTCGCTGGTCTTGTCTGGGCCAGATGCAGTGTGAACTGGGCTGAGAATTTGGAGACATGCCAGAGGCAGATGCTGCTGAAAAACTATACCTTCCCAGGTAAATAAATCACACCCAAACACAAACAATCTGCAGCCTGCCTCTCCCACTCAGAGTGTGTGTGTGCTCTGCCAGAAGCATCTATGTCTTGCTGTGGGAGGCAGGCCTTCTGTGAGTACTTGAGGCAGGGCTAGGGTCAGGTAAGGGTACAGGACTCGTTTCTGTCACACCCCTGGAGACCTGAGTAAATGACTAGATAAGAACTTTACCAGTGGTCTTTGGAAAGGGCAAGAAGGGAGGTCTGCTGACCTGAGCCTTTGGAACCAGCCCATCTGCTGAGGATAAGACGGTAGACAGTCTGGATGCCTGGCAAGATGCTGAGGCCCAGAGCAGGGATGAGCCCGGCATGCGGCAGGGATTCCTAATGGGCTGGAACCCAGCACAGTGGGGCTAAGCTGGATCTCCTGCAAGTATACAGTGCACACAGCCTGAAGCTCATGGTGGAGGGAGCTCCTGGACTGCAAGCAGAGTCACAGCTAAATCCCAAATACCCAGGAACAGGAGGCATCAGAATAGACAACCTTGGGGGTCCTGTAAGTGTAAGCACTGGTAGTCATTATTACAGTCACTACCCCATCCAGTGGGGACCCTGATTAGGGAACATGGGAGTGGGGGAGTGGCAAGCCTCTATCCAGGGTGATAGGAATGTCTGGATTTGATAGAGTTGAGAAGAGACATCCACTAGCCCCCCATGGGCTGTGTGACCATTCTGGACTAGGGCTTTCATTTGCAAAAAATGTTGGTAAACAGTTATCTATAGTTAAGACAGAATAATTGTCTATCTGGGAGCAGAGAGAGTACTCAAGGGTCCTCATGCTCAGACACTTGGCTGTCCCTTCCTCCCTGGCCACATACATTAGAATTAAGCTTCGAATTTCCGAGGATGAGCAGGTGAGCAGAGCATGTAAAACACCCGTGTCTTTGCTGGGCCTGGGGAAGGACAGGCCAGGAGACTGTTGTCCTTTAGTGGTACAGGAAGAAGACTCTGAGTCTCCGCTAGAACAGTGCCTTAGGAAGGTGACAACATTGGAGAGGCTTGTCAGAGCTTGAGACGAGGGAACTGGGAAGACTGTCAGCTCCCGAAAGGCGGTACCTGCAGCGTGTGTCAGGCAGAGGAGGGGTGGATGATGCCAATAAATATGCATGAAGCGTCTATGGGGTGTGTGTACTCTTTGCAAAACACAAGGGCTGCTGTGTGCATGCCAGCCTTCCCCAGGGGTGGGTGAGGCACACGAGAAAGAAAATTGAGTGAAGCCCTGGTGCTCATTCTCAACCCCCCAACACCCCCCACCCCTCACCTCTAGAAACTTCCAGTGGAAAATTCTTGGTCTGGGAGGGAGAACACTGGTTTACGTGATGGCACAATGGAGGGCTACCTAGCCTTGAATAATCAACAGTATCACATCATTTAATGAAAACCCTGAATTAGCCACCCAGATTAGGCAGATTTGCAGTAGGACTGGCTGTTGGCAGCCCTTGCCCTCTGAGAGCTTATATTCTAGGATCTGGACTGGGCACAGAGAGAGAGGAAGGGACCTTAAGTCACTGTGCCCTGGACTGACACCTGTGCTGTCCCCACCATGTCCTTTGGTCACAGTTTTCTCACACAGGCTTTTAGGAGCTTTCTGAAGCATCTGGGGGCAGCCAGCAGCAGAGGGCAGGAGTAGGGGCAGGGCAGGAGCTGCCTAGGCATGCGTGTTTGTGTGTGTTTGTGTGTGCGCAGGCGTGTTGTTGGCACGGACGTGACTCTGCATTCTCTAGGCCCGTAATGAGTCCTCATTGCAATGGGTTTGATGGAATAATTATATTCTGGAAAAACTGCAGGAAACTGCGTTCCACTTCTTAAAGGGCAGGATCATCAAACATTTGTGTTACATTATTTGCAGTCACACCTTCTGCTGCATCTGCTCCCTTAAAAAAAAAAATCTCCAACTCCAATCTGATCTGAATATATAAATCTGAATTATCACAGCAAAGGCGATACGCTCACACCTTTTTTCTTTTTCTTTTTTTTTTATCTGTTGCCATGGTGATTAGATAAAATTCACGCCAAGTCTCCAGGGAAGGATGGAATTATTTCAGACAGTTTCTCACCCCTTTCCAGCTACTTCTCTCTGTAGCAAGCCTGGGCACCATCTCTGGGCTTGAGCAGAAAGTCAGGCAAGGGGAGAGGCAGCGATTTCATGGGCAAGCTCTGGTCGAGTAAAAAAAGTGTGCATCTTTCCGAGACACTTCTGGTGCCCAGCCAGGTCCTAAGCCACAGAGCCAGCCATGTGTCCTCAAACCTACAGCTTCCTCTGTGACCCTGGAAGCCACTGAGGAAAAACAGAGGCTCAGTGTTGGAGAAGTCAGTGTCCTTGTGCAAGGTCGAGGCAATCAGAGGTGCAGAAGCTGACCTTAGGCTTTGCTCTCGCCCAAGTGAAAGTCACCAAGCAAGGAGATTTTCCTCAGAAAGTGAGAGGCTCCACGGGGCCTGTGTCTCCACCAAATCTCCACTGGAGTTTCTGCAGGCTGAGAGTCTCAAAGGGGCTAATTATCGATGGATGTGATTTGTTAGCAGGTTTTGTGTAAAGGACTTCATTGACCTAATTGTTATTCAGCACCCTGAACTCTGCATGTGTGTTTTTAGAGAAAAGGATCTCCGTCCCTAGCTCAAACCTTCCCATTTTTATCCAAAGTCCTGGTTCCAGCGTGCAGGAGATGGGAGCCTCGGGGAACCAAGCGTAAGGTCTGTAAAAGCTGAACAGCTCATTATTGAAGCTATTGCTGAGCAAAAGGGACAGCTTCGTCAGCCAAAACCTGCAGGGCGGGACAATAATCTGTATTTATTTACTTGGGTGGCTCACACATTAGGGTCTCATTAATTGTCCCACTGCCACAGAAGGAAGGGATGGAGCATGTCACTTCAAGCCTGTCTCAACACATTTTAGCAGATGGAGACTTATGAGAGAGCCCTGGAAGGCCGGGGAGGATGGTGCCCCTCTCAGGTGCTCAGCCCAGGACACTTCCCGGTCAGTGCACCTAGAAGAAAGGGCCACCAGCAGGTTGCTGAGACAAAGAAGAGTTGTTTGGGAACATGAGCTAAAGAGCTTCTCTTTGGGCAGTCTGTTGGGTGGCCCCTGACCTATTCAGTCATGGGGACTGGGGAAATGATGGGGTCTGGTGGTCAGGAAAAAGGCTGTTTGCCAGGGACACTGTGTGCACTATTGAATGATATCCTTTATTCAAAGGATCTCACCTTCTGGTTCTGAAAATACTGGAGCGGGGAGGAGAAGCCCACATCCATCATCACTGGGAAATGTCATCAATTCTATTGTCAGAACTGAAGAACCCAGGTTGTGGTGAAGCCAGGACAGTTTGGGTGGTTGATCGGGTCTTTCCCATGTCTATCTGGGACCCAGGACAAAGAGGCATCCAATGACCTTTGTAAGAATGAGTTTCTGATCTTCCATCACTGGCCCACATCTGTCCCGGGGGAGCTGCAGCCCAGCTGGTGCCAGAGGTGGGACTACAGAAAGACATGAAGACATGGTCTTGGGAGTCAGGCAGACCTAGCTTCCAATCCCACCCAAGCTACTTAATGAGCTCACAACCTGGAGCAACTAATGTCTCGAAACTTCTGTGACATGCAATGGGAATACATTTAAAAGGTAGCACAGAGGGTTATCACTGGAATTAGAAGATATAAAGTCTCTAAAGTACTCGGCATCATGGAAAGACTGAAGGAAACAGTAAGTGGTACCTGGGAGGAGGGGAGGAAGGGAGGAGGGGAGGAGGGGAGGAGGGGAGAGATGCTGCTTTCAGCACAAGGGGATGCTGAAAGGAGGCTAGAAGACCCACATTCGGATTCTCCTCTGCCATTGTCACCGCTGTGTTTTTAGGTGTGACACTTCATCTCAGAGCTTTAATCCTCATTTATAAAATGAGTCTACTCTGTCATTAACTTGTGTGAGAAGTGTTATTATCCTCAGTTTTCAGAAGGAGGCTTTGAGAAGTTGAGCCGTAGAGGTTGCACAAAGCTGCATCTTAGTGGTTGAACTAGGACTCAGTCCCACAGGCAGCATCGCCCTTGCCTTGGCCACACCAGGGCTGGGGGAGGCCATGGCTGCATACTTTGTTGGCTGAAGATGGTGGCCCATAGCTGAGCTGCCACTGTCCCAACTAGGTTTCCAAGAGTCACCTTGCATTGGCAGATGGGACCTGTGACTTAGGTGGCCTGTCCCTGGCATGCAACTCTTGCTCATTCTGCATAATGACAGACCAGGAACATGAAATTGTTCTAGAAACTATGACTTTCAGGGACTGGAGTGATGGATCAATGGTTTAGAATGCTTGTTGCTCTTTCAGAGGACCTGGGTTCAATTCCCAGCACCCACATGGTGGTTCACTACCGTCTGTAACTCATAACTTTAGATCCAGGGAATCCAATGCCTTCTGCTGATCTGCATGAGAACAGGCATGATGTCGTACATATGCAGCTAAAAGTCTTCATACACACAAAATGAATAAATCTAAATAAGAAATAACAAAAAATGAATATTGGAAACTATGGCTTTCTAAGCACTAACTCTGTAAGTCTGGACCGGATTATTCCCAAGGCACCTTCCGCATTTTAAGCCTCCATAATTCTGGGACACAATCTCAAAGAACAAGACAGTATAGGCATCTTTTGCAAAGGTGAAGGCTAGGCTTTACCTGGGGACACGTAAAGGGATAACAGCAAAGAGAAAAATGAGGTCTTTCTAGGCAGCCAAGGACAGACCCTGGGGTCCTTCCCCTTTAAGAGGAGCGGAGCATCCAACTTCTAGATTAGAGGCTGGAAGGGGGAGGGGCAGACAAACCCCCAGAGTCTAGAGATTCAAAGATACCCTGCCGCTGTGAGATGCAGAAACTCCTAATTGGAGCTATGCACGCACCCAGCACCAATCACTCCATGATGTGCCTTTCCGAAGCAGCGCAGAAGGCAGGCCTTCATTAAATCCGACACCAGGGAATTAATTCTACTCCCTGCCATCACTCTGTCTCTGTCACCCTTTCCCCCTCGACAGCCCTGGCTCCTTGATCTTCCATACCTTCATGTCGAGAGAGTTCTCCTGGAGAGAGGAAGCTCTCCCAACTGTCACCTGAACTATGACTGTATCCAGGGCCTGGATGGAACCCACACTGGTAAGGCACAGCAGGAAAGTCATGGCGGGGAGCAGAGAGACACACACACACTGTGGTCGAAAGAAGGCAAAGGAAGTACCACACCATGGGGAACCTTCACCCCAGCAGAAGAAGGGAAGATGTGAGTTGAAGATGACAGTTTACTGGCTCACCCTAGTTTAGCTGTCCTTGGAACAGCGACTTTTTAATTAAAGTCTCTTTGGGAGGGAGTCCTGTGGAGGAGGGAACAGAAAAAGAAGAGAAGGGGCTGCCTGGAAGCTACCTGGACCATGCATCCTTCAGTGTCCAAGTGACTCCTGGCCAGCTGGAGAAAACATCACAGCTACCACTGACCCCTCACCTACCCACCACCTGCGTATTCAAGACCTGTAGTCTCCTGCCTCAACAGTGGGCCAAGGTACCTCAGCCAAGAAGAGTGAGGACAGGACTTGGGGCAGGCAGGATCCCATGAGCCATGGGAAATTGGTCACTCTAGCCACTGTCAGCCTCTTTTTCTTTTTAAAAAAAAATTATTTTATGTGCATTGACATGAGAGTTTCAGATCCCCTAGAACTGGAGTTACAGACAGTTGTGAGCTGCCACGTGGGTGCTGGGAATTGAACCTGGCTCCTCTGAAGGAGCAGCCAGTGCTCTTAATCACTGAGCCATCTCTCCAGTCTCTGTCAGCCTCTTTTTGACCCAATATGTCAATTAATGTTGCCTTTGTTTTGCTTGTGTGGAGAGTACAGAAGGCTGGGAGATACTGCCCAAGGGTACCCAGATTAGAGGCCTATGTCTGAAGGAGATGAACTTTTGAAACATCCAGTACTTCTGTCAGAAGTCCTTGGGCAACAGTTCCTGGGAAACCCAAGAATAAGAACTCTTCTCCTGTCAACTCCCCCTCTCTCTCCCCCAAAAACTGGTCCAGGACTTTGAAGGAAACAGGCAACCCCATCTATAAAACCAAAGTGGAGAATGTACATTATATGCATAGTAACTTAGAACAAAAGAGATAGGATGGGTTAAGGAACCCTCTACCTTTTGCAGGTAGAGCCCTCAGGGAAACAAAACAAGCTGGTCCAAGAAATGATAGCCATGAAATGAGAACTTGCTACTAGCATCGTGTTTAATGTGAGAGATTTAGGAAGCAACCTACTCAAATGAGCCTGGACCAGGACTTGAGTCCACCTTGTCTCTACTTCCTCAAGCTGTGGGCCCACCCTCAAATAGACTCCCTTCTTCCAGAAGACCCCCTGATCAGGAATTACTCTTATCTGGAATCAAATTGCAAAGTCAAGTCAGAAACACAAGACAAGCTGGGGATCTTGGCTTCCTGGTGACTCACAGATATCTCCATAAGGATGTTGGATATTTAGAAGAATGTAAAACTAGGATGTAAGCCAGCTCCTGCAGCTCAGAAGGGGTAAAGGCCATCCTGTTGCTATCTAGGTTATAGAAATCTGCTATTCTGGTTTTGGAAATAAGAACATGGAGAGGTTTAGGGAAAGAGCCCAGAGCTGTTCAGAACCAGTGATGAGAAGGAGCCAACACCAAGAAATAGCACAGAAAGAAACCCAAGTCAGGATGTGCTGGTGAGCAATTCACCAGACCCTCTGCCCAGAGCATCTCCAGTGTGGACATAACTCAGGCAGGCCTGGGTTTCTGAACAGATATAACAAACCTAGGCATGTCTAGAATTGATAGCCAGAATAAGAGAAGATCCTGCCAAATGGTAGAGGGGATTGGTTCAGGAATGGGGTGCTATTACAAGAAGAATGGGACATTGGGGAAGGGATTTAGGAGACAATGAGAGCTGTCTACTAGTAATTGATGGGTGTAGGGGGAAAAAGGAAGCGTGCAGGGGCAGGGGGCAGGCAACAGGGGGGCACAAGGGTAGACCTCCAAGACAGCAGATTTTAGATTTTAGTTCATGCTAAGGACTTGATAAAAGAGGGACTTTCAAAGAAGACAGGAATGCCCACTGTGTACAAGGGACCCATACTCCAAAGCAGCATGAAGACTATGCTCCGACTTTCACACCCCTTCATATAGTTCTTCTCAAAAGACACTTGAGAATTTTAGAAGACTATAAAACAGAAACCAAAAATCATCTCTCACTCAACTCCCTAGAAATAACAGGACACTCTTCAAGTACTTCTCTCTTGAGTACACACACACACACACACACACACACACACACACACACACACACCAGACTCCTGCTGTCTATGTATTTTTTCTTCAACTCAACATCACATTAGGATCTTTTTCTTAAACATTTAAAATGTATTTCAAATACTTCATTGTATTTTGTTTAATCATTCTGGGTTTGAAATCTTTTTGCCCTGTTATAAACAGCATTGCCACAAACAGAAACCAGAAATCAAACACTGTCTTTGGCTGTTTGTGGGGAGTAGTACTCTAAAGGTGTGGACATGTAGGTCTACAGATTTATCCTGAGTTGTTTTCCAGTGACTGCTTGCATGATGGACATCAAGTGTGTCTGACCATCCTCGTGCAGGGTACCAAGATCACCGCAAGTCCTTCCTAGAGAAGAGTGCGCTTCCATGCAAGACGAAAATGTTGGTTAGATGCCTAAGTGTGATAAAGGAGGTACATGATTAACTCTTACACACACACACACACACACACACACACACACACACACACACACACACAC
>CABHPR010132090.1:11334-30342 GCA_902168415.1 Peromyscus melanophrys | reverse complement strand
TGCATCACATCCACGCTCCAGGGGTGAAGATCATACAGGGTACAAATATCAGAAGGAAGGACCAGGAGTTATGGAGTCCACTTTGTAGTTTGTCCCACCCTAAGGCCTGAAAATTAAAACTGTTCAATAATTACCTACTCCTTTGTCACTGATATTGTGACCAAGAATATTTCTTGCTAATTTGTTAAGCCATAATGAAACTAAGAATATTTTTGTACCTGTCTTATATAAAACCAAAAGTTAACTATTTGCTGAAGGAAATATTAGGTCCTAATATCCAAGACTCTGAGCCAACTGCAATAGCTTATTTATCAGGACCAGCATTTTGCATTTTATAACTCTAAGAGCCCATTTTTCCTTCTTATTCATCTGGAACTATCATACCACAAATTCCTTCTCCCATTAATTAATTAATTAATTAATTAATTAATTTTTGCTTTTAAAGAATTGCTTTTAAATCACTAAGTGTAACAGTAATGACCAGAGTAGTAAGATATACCTGTGGTGCAACAGTAACGTGGATGTTATGGGGATAACTAACTGCTTCCTGATTGTAGTGGCCTGTTCCACAGTAGGTACATTGTTTGGTAAAGCAAATCTCACTAAGAACCCATGATTAGGGAGCTCATATTACTTGGGTGAACCTACTACTATTACCTTGATAAACAGACTTTGTAAAATCAAACCTCTTTGTAAAACTGTTTCTCTGTACCCACAGGTTAGTGGAACTCTCAGGCCTCATAAGAAAAGTTTCTTTGTACAGTGAGTGGTGTGAAAGTTAAACATAGACATTCACAACTGTTCAAAGTGCAGAGAAGTGTTTGTGGAGCACATCGCCACAGATGGGACATCCATAGCACAACTCATCTCCTTAAGGTTTAGGGATCATTGCAGGAGTGAGTACAGAAAGATTGTAAGAGCCAGAAGTTGATAAGGACTGAAGTGAAGCATTGTCTTCTGGACTTGACAGGACCACAGCACTCATGATCATCTGTGGTTGCTTGCACAAAGCTTGCAAAAGATCAGACGTTCCAGTAAACATTCCAGCTTGGAGAGGGAAAAACTCATGAGCTCCCACCACTAGATCAAGAGCTATTGGCACTTCATAGGCTCTGGGAAGGGAAAGATAGTTTCTTTAAGGATGTGGCTCCTGATAGATCAACCACACTGTCATGGACAGTCTAATAGCTGTGATTACATGGGCAACACAAATTGGACTCTGGGTTATTTTTAAAAGAAGAGGACTTGAAGTTGAGAAGAGAGATATGAGTGGAGTTATGAAGAGGAGTGAAGGGTGAATATGATCAATAAAACATGTATGAAATTCCCAAAGACTTAATAAAAATATTATAATAAGTGTAGGACTGAAAGTGTAGGACTGGTGATATAGTTGGGTGGTAGGGTGCATGCTTATCACTTTAATTTTAGAGTTCATATCAGTCCCACAGAAAAGTATACATCTGAGGATCCAAAATACTGTAATCATTCTCTGTGACTTCTCCTCTACAACTACAATTCTGTCAAGGTGTGATGTACCTTACTGCACAAGACTAATAAAGTTATCTTTGACCATCTGGATGTTGTGCTGGTCCTTTTGAGGGTCAATAATCATCACTACAACCTTATGAGTTTAGGTGACAGGGTGGTTGTAGTACAGGGGCTAATTTCAACTGATTTGGCTTACTTACATTGATCAAAGATAAAGCCCCTTCAGCTTACCTTAGCATCCAGGTGGACCATGTACACTACATTGTATTTGATAAAGACAGTTTATGAATATTCTGAGGTGGTGAGTTGTCCTTATGCAATAGGATTTGGAGTAATGTCTTTAGCATTCCTCCACATTGTCTGATAGACAGGGTTTGAGTCGTTCGTAATGAGAACTACTTAACTCCCACACAGCCTCAAAGATGGAGGCAAGCTTCAGCTCACCCCGGTGTTGTGGGATATTTGTACACTGTGTGAAGAAGTATTGCTGTGATTGTTGTAATAAAAAGCGGAATGGCCAACAGCTAGGCAGGAGAGACAGGCAGGACTTCTGGGCAGAGAGGGGAAGAGGAGATGAATCTAGGCACAGAGAATGGAATTGAGGTAAAAGACACATGGTAGAACATAGATTAACAGAAATGTGTTAATTTAAGTTATAAGAGCCAGTTGAAAACAAGCCTAAGCTAAAGGCCAAGCTTTTATAATTAATAATATGTCTCCATGTCGTTATTTATGAGCTGGTCGCCTAATGAAAAATCCGACTACACCCAGTTGTCATATGATCTTTCATTCCTTTTGCTTTGAGTAACTGTCTACTTCCCTTCCTGATGCTTGCTGTCCTAGGATAGCGAAAGGAGACATCATGATCTTTCCGTCTCCGAGTGGCAGTTGTTTTGAATATTTGGGGATATGTAGCATATGCTTCTTATTATATGTGAGTCACTCCAGACAAGCTGTACAAACTGGGATGGAGAGAGGGGAGAAGAAGAGACATACACAGGAATACCAGAGAGGGTTGTGCCACCATATCCCCCCTCTCTACTCCAGTATTTCTTTCCTGAATGACCATTTGAAATCATATAAGTTAAATAAATATTTTTTTCCTCTAGATTTATACTTGAAGAAAAAAATTGAAATGATCTTAAAAAAAGCTTTACTTTCATCTTGTGGTCAGTGTGTGTGTGTGTGTGTGTGTGTGTGTGTGTGTGTGTGTGTGTGTGTGTATGTGTGTGTGTTTATGTGTGTGTATTTGTGTGAGCGCACATGCATGTCAGGGCATGCTTATGGAGGTCACAGGACAACCTGTGAAAGTTAGTTTTTCCTTCCACACTGTTGGTTCAGAGGCTCTAACCTGGGTCCCCAGAGATCTTTATCTGCAAAGGTCCTTTCCAACCCTAAAAAGCCTTTTTATATTACAAAAGTTACTTACAGAAAAAGTTTGAAACTGGTGCAAAGTTCTCACACCTACTATGTCTGATTTCCCTTAAAAATATTAATTAAAACCTATGGTTAATTCAGAGTTTCTTACCTTTTGCCAAGTATTCTCTCTATCAGGCTCTCATGACTTCATATCACACTTACTTATTATGTTTCAGCTACCTTTTGACTGAGGCAGTTTGTCAGGCTTTTTGCTGGTTTTGATAACCTTGAGAGCTCAGAGAGGGACTGGTTAGGCATTTTGTAGACTATCTGTGACTAGAGATTTGTTTGATGTTCTCCTGCTTCCTAGAAGGGTGACAGAGTGTGGCATGACAAGGACCACAGAGGTAAAGTGCCACCACTGTCCTGGCTGCCTGCCATGCCTGTGTTTCTTAGCTTTCCCAACTCTGAAGTTATTCTGGTCCCTCAACTTTCACATTTCCAAACTGCGCTCTTTGGAAGGAAGAAATCACACAAGCCCATCTCAGAATGAGCTGTTAGGCTACCTCTCCTTGAAGTGTGTAGTATATGTCTTCGTCTTGTTTCCCACCATTTATTTATATTAGTATGATGGGCATGATATATTGGGGTACAGGTCAACGATTTATTTTCTTGCCCCAATTGCTTTTATTTTCTGTATTGGAAACTCTTTCACTTGACCCTTGTGTCCCTCTGACATACCTCCAGTTTTTAAAAGCATTTCTTAATTTTCTGGCACTATAAACCATAAGATGCTCCAGGACCATTTTATATACTTACTGTATTTTCTTTGTAATTTAAAACTAAAAAGGATGTTGAATAAGAAGAGCCAGAAGCATCTGTTTTATTTCAGCAAAGCTATTTGGTTCAATACATGAATTCTTGTAGATTTTTTTTCTTACAAGTCCTTTGTTTAAGCATTGGGAAACAAAATCCTTGGAAACTTCATAAGAAAATATGATAAATCATGAAGTAGAACTTTAGAATTTAGAAACTCTGATGAATCTAATAAATCTAATAATCTTTTTTGTTGAGCTACTGACAAAATCTATCAGTAGATTCTAGCTTCCAATGTTTAATCCACTGTGGATTATTCACAGACTTGTCCCCTGTAACTAAAGACAGAAGACAGTAGTTTTTTTTCTTTATTGTTAGTTTGTTTGTTTCCCATGTATGGTGGGACTTTTTGCCTTTGAAAGGGTGGTTTGCTGGGAGAGACAGCTTCTGCTTCTGCTTTGATGACATAAGAAGAAAGCATATAAGACAAGCCTGGGTGATTCTACAGTTTGTAGTAACATAAAATAGGGAAATTTTGAAGAGAACAACGACCCAGCAGGCAGAAGTAATCATAGCACATGTCTGTAGATTATGTGTTTATAAAGGTGATGTCGGTTATGGTCACAGTGATTTGAAGTAATTGTATAATGATAATGTTCCTCTAGGGTAAAAGCAGGGGAGAGAGAATATAAAAAGAAAAAAAGGTGGTTTTATCGTTCCTTCAGCTGCGTTTATTAAATATGTTACTATGTCTAGCCAAATGCTAGAGGAAGGAAACTAGGTTCTACTTATTTAAAAAATATTATTGTGTGTATGTGTTTGTGTAAGGGGTGTGTGTGTGTGTGTGTGTGTGTGTGTGTGTGTGTGTGTGTGTGAAGGATCACAGTGCCCTAATCATAGGACACCTTTGGGAGTTGTTTCTGCCTTCTATTTGGGGTTCTGGAGATTGAATCCAGGGACTTCACTTGCTGAGCTGTCTTGTCACCCCAGGTTTACTTCTTGAACTAAATAGAGTCACAGAACTTCTATGATGTGTTTAACAATTACAATGAGTATTATTCATATTACAGTATTGATAGCCTGGTGTCCTATTTAATTTTCTTGTCTTTGAATAAACCAAATTTTGAAACTGAGCATTTCCCAGGGAAGATTCAAAAGAAAGTTTCATGAAAGTACCAAACGCTTTTAGCTTTGGGCATCTCGTTCAAGTCCTCCAGTGCAGGCCTTGTTTATGTATCATAAAACAGAATGGAGATTTAATAATTCTTCTGATAATTAACCAATGTAGTGACATGAATTTTAGTAGACTTTTATGTAGATAATTTACTATCTTTATGATGTTAGTAAAGCAAAGTCTAATTTTTAGTCACTTTTCTTCTTTAGCAAGGTTCTTTTATTCCTCCCTAGAATCATTTTTAAATAAATAAATCCCTATTATTAACATGACATGATTAATAATGGTGTTTACAAAGGACTTTTAGTTTACCAAGCATTTCATATAAATTATCTCAACACAAGCGTCCTGGATATCTGCATCCAGTGAATGAAAAGGACAGCTTCCTTTTGCAGAATTCCTGGTAGTAGTTTAACAGAAAAACTTTATAATTCAAGTCTAAGTAACCATGGTGTCTCTGTCAGGCTGCTTCAGAGAAATGGCATTAATAGGATGTATACACATCTATTGATGTTAAACAAATAATATGTTACTAGTTATTGATAGTGGGTTGATATGCACATATTACCTTATATATTTGTTATAAAAAGTTGCCTTACATAATTGAGGCTAAGAAATCTAGGCTAAAGGATGCCAATGGTATTAAGTTCTAATCCAAACCCAAGTCTGAAGGCAAGAGCCCAACATCCTTACTTGAAAAATCATCAGAAAGGAAGAATCCTGTTTCTTTTAGCCTATTATTTACTCTTTTGTCTCTTTTGTTCACCCCTTTCACAGATTGACTGACACCCATATGCAGTGGGGAGAGTAATCCCTACTAATTCTGCTGCTTCAAATGTTGATATCTTAATGAAATATCACAGACATTTCCACAATAACGTTTAACCAGATGCATGAGCACTCCGTGGCCCTGTTTCATTTTTACTGGAAATTAACCATTATGAAGCATGCTGTTTCATACTTGTGCTCTTTTGAGGGGGCATTTAACATTAAATCTTAAGAGTATTAGGACAGAATAAAGCATTGTCATTTGGAAGAAGATAAACTCACCAAGAGTCAACAACAGACTTTGTTTGTTTGAAGAATGGCAATATCACCTTTTTCAGTGTAGCCCAGACCTTGTATGTTGTAGATAGAGTTTATGTCATCGAAGTCAGCTAAAATTTGGTGAAAATAACATAGCATTATGGACAATGTCTCCCTATTTCTTTCCAAGGAACTGTGGCTATCAGATAGCATCTAAAGAATCTGTGTGATAGGTGTAATTGTGTCAATGTGCCCCATGATAATTTGTCTTACAATGAGGGTGAATGATTTTATTCTATACAATTGCTAATAATGATGTTATTTTATATTACCTGAATCTGAGCCATAATAGATTAGTGTCAGACAGGTTCAATCTTTTTTTTTTCAGGTCAATAAATCTCCATAAGGAGCTCATTGTACTTTATTAATTGTGACTGCATACCTCCAGTATTCTACAAAGTACCCTAGGGTGTCATACATATCTCTCTTCTCACAAGTTTGGTTTCACCAGGTCGATGGAGGTTATTGCTTGATTTCAACCTTAGTATTCTGACTAGTTGCTGCCCATATTTTATATGTTAATTATTTTGATAGTCACCCCCGAACCAAATATGTTTAGAATAAAATAAAGCTGAACAAATCTCTATTTCCATTTTTAATGGTGGTCTTTATAATTTCCAAGGTTTCTTGGGAAAATGTAAAATATATATTGAAGAAAACTCTCCTACCAACTCACAAAAGGACAAAAACAAAGTTCTTCTTCATTTGTGGGTCTATTTCCCTAGACTCTAAACAGTTCTCTAGTGGACACCAATTGAGTATGCCATTATTTAAATTAATCCTGACCCTCCAGACTCCTCAGGTTAAAATAGCACTACACTCTCTAGTTTTCACAGGAAACAGTAGATTCCATTGCCAAGAAATCAAAATTCAGTTACATATTTGCAACTAACATAACTTAGAAATTAAGAAATTTAATTCATGAAGGTTAATTGACTATGAGGCTCCATCCCTAGCTGAGGAACTATTGGCAGTTAATGATTGTTGGATGAGGGACAGTTACAGTTTTAGGATCAAGTAGACACTGGTCAATTGTGTATGCCCCATTGATGACCTCATACTCATGAGTATAGGGGCAGTACTAACACAATTAAGTGGGTTATTAAAATGAAGAATATTTGAAATTTGGAAGGAGATGTGTGGGGGGATCCTAGGGTGAGCTAGAAGGAGTGAGTTGGGGGAAGATATGATCAAGATATATTGTATACAGGTATAAAATCTTCTCAAAATAAATAAAATGACAACAAAGAATATTCTACACCAGTTTTTTACATCATCAGAAAATAGCAAAGAATTCATGTACATAAGAATTCATATTTCTAATTCCTAAACCCTTAATTCTCCATACCTATAGCATGTAAGTTAAAGAATTATTTAAGTTTATTAATTATTTCAGTTCAGTACAAACATGAGTTTAATATAATCTTACTGACATGTTTCTCCAGGATTATATATATATATATTTGAAATTTATTTATAGCCCCCATTAATTCCATTTGGAGTTTGATGTGGTTTATAACAGTAAAAAATGAAATAATAGTCTACTGATTTTGAATATAAAGAATTGGATGTAATATGAAGATAAAAGGTCCAAGTAGCTATAGTAATGCCTGGATATTGAGGATGGGGCTGTATGTGCCTACTGAGCATGCACAGTAGGGTCAGTACACAGGAAATTAATTAAGCACAGCATATGTTGAGCATCTAGCAACCTGAAAATGTATGAAGTAAAACATCAGGGAAATAACATGGAAAAAATTATTTAGACAAACAAATCCAGTGACTTCAGCCTGTCTGTCAGCTCTTCCCCAATGTATATAGTGCTTTTTTATTTCCCTTTGCTCAAATGTACTCAGACTCCAAGTGCTTGGATATAATGTAGAGAGTTAAAATAGATAAGTGCCTGAATTTTCAAAGCGTTTTGCATTTGTCAGTTTAAAAGGAAACCAAGTATAACTGGATTTCAGGATGTAGAAGAATGCAAATAGATTTGTATCTATCACCCTGTACAAACTTCAAGTTCAAGTGGATCATAGACCTCAACATAAATCCAGTTACACTGAACCAGATAGAAAAGAAAGTGGGAAATAGCCTTGAACGCATTGGCACAGGAGACAACTTCATGAACAGAACACCAATAGGTCAGGCATTAAGATGGACAATTAATAAATGGAGCCTCATGAAACTGAAAAGCTTCTGTAAGGCAAAGGATACTGTCAGAAGGACAAAAAAGGCAGCCTACAGAGTGGGAAAAGATCTTCACTGACCCCACATCTGATAGAGGGCTGATTCACAAAGTATATAAAAAACACAAGAAACCAGACATCAAAAACCAAATAATCCAATTAAAAATGAGGTACAGATCTAAACAGAATTCTCAACAGAAGAATGTCAAATGGGTGAGAAACACTTGAAGAAATGTTCAACATCCTTAGCCATCAGGGAAATGTAAATCAAAACGACTCTGAGATGACATCTTCCACCTATCAGAACGGCTAAGATCAAAAACACAAATGACAGTTTATGCTGGAGAGGATGTAGAGCAAGGAGAGCACTCCTCCATCGTTGGTGGGAGTGTAAACTTGTACAGGCACTTTGGAAATCAATATGGCAGTTTCTCAGAAAATTGGGAAATCCATCTACCTCAAGACCCAATGATACCACTCTTGGGCATATACATAAAGGGTGCTCAATCATACCACAAGGAAACTTGTTCAACTTTGTTCATAGCAGCTTTATTCATAATAGCCAGAACTGGAAACAACATAGATGTCCCTCAACCAAAGAATGGATAAAGAAAATGTGGTACATTTACACAATGGAGTATTACTTAGCTGTTAAAAATGACATCATGAAATTTTCAGGCAAATGTATAGAACTAGAAAAAAATCATCCCGAGTGTGGAAACTTAGACTCAGAAAGACAAACATGGCATGTACTCACTTATAAGTGAATAACCACTGTAAAGTAAAGGATAACCATGCTACAATCTACAGATCAAGAGAGGCTAGGTAACAAAGTGGGCTCAAGGGCGGATGCTCAGAACTTCCTGGGAAGGGGAAATAGAAGAGATTTTGTGGGTAGACTGGGGGCGAATGGAGGATAGGAACATGAGGGATCAGGTGGGGGGATAGAGGAGGAGATTACTGAAAGAGATGACTTAAAGGGGGGCATTTTGGGGTGAGGTAAAAACTTGATGCAGAGGAAACTCCCAAGAATCTGCAAGGATGTCCCCAGCTAAGATGGCTAGTAGATGCATAGCCTAAACTGATTATTTCCTGTGATCAGGCAAGGCTTCCAGTGGAGGTTTTGGGACATCAACCCAGCCACATAACCTTTGACCTATAGTCTGTTCTGCCTATGGGATGTGCTGGGATATGGGTGGCACAGAGATTGTGGGAATGCTAATCAGTGACTGGTCCAGCCTGAAACCCATGCTATGAGAGTGAGCCCACCCCTGACACTGCCTGGAGTGCCAGGATCCAGAGGCGGGATGGCCCAGAGACCTAGGATAGAACCAAACGTGACTGGAAAAAATACAAATGTAATGAGTCCAATGATTCTGCTATACTCATAGATTTATGTCTACCCTAATTGTCATCAGAGAGGCTTCATCCAGCAACTGATGGAAACAGATGCAAAGACACACAGGCAAACATTAGGCCAAGCTCAGGGAATCCTACTAAAGAGAGGCAGGAAGAATTGTAGGAACCAGAGGGGTCAAGGACATCATAAGAAAACCCACAGAATCAACTAACCTGCATTCACAGGAGCTTAGAGAGACAATAGAAAACTAGGGAGCCTGCATGGAACTGACCTAGGCCCTCTGCATATATGTTAAGTTGTGTAGCTTGGTCTACTTGTGGGACGCCAAACAGTGGGAGCAAAGGCTGTCTCTGATTCTTTTTCTGGCTTTTGGGACCCTATTCCTTATACTGGGTTGCTTTTCCCAGCCCTAATACAAGGGGAGGTGCTTAGTTTTACTGCAACTAGATAACTAGAAAATGTGCAACTGCCATGTTTTGTTGATATCCATGGGAAGACTATCCTTTTCTGAACAGAAATGGAGAAGGAATGGATAGTGGAGGGGGCAAAGGGGAGTTGGGGGTGGGACTTGGAGGAGAGGAAGGGAAGGGAAATTGTGTTCAGGATGTAAAATAAATGAATGAATGAATGAATGAATGAGAAAACAAACAAACAAACAAACAAATAAGGAAATCAAGATATTGCTTTAGTGTTGTATGTGTGTTTGTGTGCTCATACACATTTTATTAAACATATGCTTCCAGGCACATTCCATTTGATAAGATCACAAGCGCATAACAGCTACTTGCTGTGAAGAAAAAACACTAGTTATTTTTGACAATAAATAAGACCTCCTAAGCTATTCTAAGCACCCCCTTACACATCCTTCAGTTTGCTTGTTAGCTCTTCATCTGTCCCTAAGCTTCTATTTACTCACTCCTCACAAAGATAAATACTGCACTTGCATATGATTCAAACACTGAGAATCTGTGTTTACATTTGTTTTTCCAACCGAATATGCTAATAGTGTTTAACAGTGATGTTTCTTTATATCAGTGTTTTGTATAGTAAACAGCCTCAGTGACAATGTTGTGATAACCAAAACATTCTTTCATATTAAAATTTGGCGACACTCCCAGCTTTTGGAATAGACATTTGATTCTAAAATCAAGAAGAAATCTTTTAATCTTCCTCAGGATTAGTTCTGTGTTTTTGGGAAACATTAAATATCTGCTTTGTTTTCTTAAGAGTGAGGATGAGACTTACCAGATTTACTCCAGCAGCATTCCAGAGGCTTTGGTATTCCAAATGATCTTCCACACTGGCCAGGAGTATGTGCAGGCAGGAGTTCAAGGTGATGCTCTCAAGACAAACTACTACAGGTTGCCATGAGCTTGGCCTGAGAATGTTCTGTAGAGAAACTGAGCAGTACTCTAGGCTGAAAAGCAATCTGAAATTGCTGCTGAGTAGAAAGGGTTGGGAAAGGACCTGCTTTTAGTCATGAATTTCCACCAATCCAAGTAAGAAGCTGCCCTTGTTATAATCCATCTAAAGGTGGTTTAGGACTCATGAAAGACTTGGCAGTCTTTGGACTCCAGGCAAAAGAAGTGTGATGTATATTAAGCTGTATACTCTTAAAGCAAAAACATTTGCCCTATAGAGCAAGACGAGAGTGGGCAGGAGAGATAGGTAAGTGGCTAAAAGTGTGCATTGTTCTTGTACAGGAACAGGGTTTGGTTCCAGCTCACACACTGAATGGCCTGTAACTCCAGCTCCAGGGGATCTGACAGCTTCTTCTGGCCTCTGTGTGTACCTACACACACATGGCATATGCACACAAACACATACACATAAGTGCAAATAATAAACCTTTAAAAAAGGAAAATTACTTCTTCAAAGCCCTTTAGAAAATAGAAAAACAATAAGATAAGAATTACAATCCTAGGTTCCAAACTTCCTCTTATGCCAGAAGTATTTTCTGGCTTTTGTTTGTGTTTGGAGATGAGACTTCTCTTTCTGTGCCTGAGTATATGAGAGTTTTGGCGGTTTGCTGCTGCTGCAGTTTTTAGAGAAACCTAACATACTTTTTCTTTTTCTGTTTATTTGGAATACAATCACTTGGAAAACAATCCACACTTTGCATTTTAACCTTGCCAAATTGTATGCAGATTCTCTCTAATACGTCTCCTCTCACAGGACATAAAACATTTTGGTTCTTAAACACTTATGAGAGGTGCCCTGCTTGAGATGTACAGATAGCTTTCATTAGTGCTAATGGGAGTTATGTTTCTGCACCAGGAGAAAATAGAGCCTGCAGAGTCTAAATTATGCTTGATGCAAATCTTCCAGATGGAATAAATTATGAGGGATGCTTAGAGGGAAAAGATCTAAATATCCCCCAAAGCCATAGTTTAAGAGCAAAGCAATGCTTCTGAGTAATGGGAGTGGAGTCAACAGTAATAGCTTTTCTGCTCGCACCATGTTAAGTAGTCGATATTGACTCTTGAAAATTCTTATTGAATTAGTGCTGCACTTGAGTGCCATTATTTTCCAGAGGACCTGGGAGATAGTTCTCTGCCTTGAATAGTTCACTGAAATGGATTCAATCTATGTTGGTTTTCAAAGTCATCCATCTTAAATTTAGTGAATTCTTCATCTGCAAGAGCCAAACCAAAGAGACCACGTGATCTGTTTTTATAATGGCCTCTTCTGAAAATGTAGTTTCCTATATTTTTAATTTGGGGAAAGATTGTTCACTTTTTTATTTTAAAATGCTTGCTCTTAAATTTTGTTTTGAAAATTATTTTCTACATATTGGAGACACCCAGAATTGCCCCTTATATTGTTTACCTAGTCATATGACTCTTGGCTTCTTACTTTGAAATGTGTTAGATTTCATTTCATTTGTGACTGTTTACTTTGAGAGCTATTGCTTCTCCATTTATGCCAAACTAACCAAATAACTGATGGATTTAAATTTTATTCTATTAGCCTAAGGAGTTATAATTGTAGATGAACAGTTTTATTAAATATGAAACACAGAGCTAAATGCAGAGTTAAAAGCCCAAGAAGTCAGAGCAGTAGCTGAGAGCTGAGACTTAAAACTGCCTTCTTACCCTTCCTGTCGCTGCTGTCCTTCCCCTCAGCAAGAGACCTACTTTCTGTGTATCTGTCTTTTTATTGACCTTCTGTTCTGCCTTCTCATTGGTTGTAAACCCAACCACATGACCTCCTCGTCACTGCCTGTCTATACAGACCTCCAGGTCTTCTATGGTTGGTATTGAGATTAAAGGAGTATGACTCCGTGCTTCCTGTATCCTTGAACACACAGAGATTTGTCTGTCATGTGATCTGGATTAAAGGTGTGCGCCACCACTGCCCGGCTTCTGCTATGGCTTGCAATTAGCTCTGACCCCCAGGCAGCTTTATTTATTAACATACAAATAAAATCACATTTCAGTACAAATAAAATATCACCATATATAACTTTCAATTAATTTATTGTGAAAACATTGTCTTCCTTTGAATTTTTTCTAGCTTCAAAATGAAAATTGAATACAGTATTTAATCAACAATTAAAGCCTGAAAATGGTCAAGGTATAGACAGGATCATGAGAGGAAGGATGGATATCACTAAGATAAAGCAGGTGACTTCCAAAAGACCTTATTTCTTGGAGAATTTACTCTAAATGCAACCACTTTTAGAAAAAGATTTAGTTTTATTTTTATGTGTATGTGTACATAAATGTATGCCGTGTGTGCAGGTGCCTGTGGAACCTGGGAGAGGGTAGCAGATTCCCAGTACGTGTAGTTACAGATGGTTGTGAGCCCCATGACATACATGGGTTTTGGGAACTTCCTGAAGAATGAGGGTGTCATTTGAAAACATAGGAAGGTAAAGAGTTTACTTACCTATAGGATCTAGATTGTTCAGGATATGGGAAAAACAATCAACCAGTGGGTCTTTTAAAATAAAAATTCTTCTGTATTGAAAATCAATTTTAAAAAGTCAACTGAAGAGGTAGACTACGTAATGGAAAATGTTTTCTAGCTGTACATCTGACAAAGGATTACATAAAGAATATACAAAGAATAACAACAGCAAAACAAACAAGCAAAAACAAACAAACAAAACAAAACAATCAACCAAACAAACCATGAACACTGAACACCAAGAAAACAAACATTGCAATTAAAAAATCAGGTACAGATTAGAACAGAGACTTTTCAAAAGAGCAAATGCAAAGGACTAAGATATATTTTAAACAACATCCTTAGCCAGTAGGAAAATGCAAACTGAAATTATTTTGAGATTTATTGCCCCAGCCAGGATAGTTAAGATCAAGAAAATAAACGATAACAACTCCTGGCAAGGAAGTGAGAATTAAAACTGGTATAGTTACTGTGGAAATCAGTGTGGATGTTCTTCAAAAAACAACAAATTGAACTGCCATATGACCCAGCTATACCACTCCTGAGGATATATCCAAAGGGCTCAATATTCTGCTTCAGAGATACTTGTTCATCCATAGTTGCTCATCTCTTTTAACAATGGCTAGGAGCTAGAAACAACCTACATGCCCACCAACCGATGAGCAGATGGTAAAATTTGGTATTTATATTCAGTGGAATTTTTTTCAGCTTTAAAGAAAATGGAAATATGAAATTTGCAGGTAAATGGAGGAATGTGGAAAAATAGTATATGTGAGACAACCCCCACACAGGACGGATATTGCATTTCTATCTAATATATAGATATTAGTATCAAATTGCTACATTTGTGTCTTTAACTTGGAGTATCTGTGGAAGCAAGGAAACTAGATAGCACCTGTGGGAGGTAGGAGAAGGATGATCATAATGGGAGAGTAGAACACAGATGATATAAAGGGGGAATGGTGGAGAAGGATATTAAGTGGGGAGGGAATGTGAGGAAGGGGAGGATGGGGGAGGGATAACTAGCTGTGTGTATAGATTATATATAATCTATACACACGCACACACACACACACATATATTCATAAAAGAGTTTAATTGCTAATTGTAGTTACTCTACACTGAGGATAATGCTTCTTTCAGGATACACAGGCAAACAAATAAAAAGCTCAGTGCCAGGAATGGCTCACTTCTCTTCTAGTTGTTGGTTAGGGTTTTCTAGAGTCCCACAAAACAATACTGGCTGTGGCCATTGCTCTTGTTTTCCTACCAGAGATTTATGATAAGACCCTGTTGCTGAGGACAGCATGTACTTTGGGTACAGAATATAGAAAAATGAAGCTGGTATTACCAAGAAGCTTCCTCAGGGTTAGTTAACTTTCATAGTACATGAAGGTGTTATACAGGGTTTTAGAAGAGAAAATTTATCAGAAGTTTTACTGAGCTGTGAACTTGAGAGCTACAATAATGATTAGTATGGTAAGATGTACTCATGGATGTAATAATGGCAGAAGTGTACCAATCCCTTTCTGATTGGATTTAAGGCCAACTACACAGGAGAAAACACATAGTTGGTACTCTAAATCTAACCAAGAACCCACAGCTAAGTGTAAGCAGAGGCTTTTCTCTGTCCTGCCTCATCCTGCAGCTGTTTCCAAATACTCATTCAGAGGCTTGTGTTAATTATAAATGCTTGGCTGATGGCTCAGACTTATTATTAACTAGTTCTTTCAACTTAAATTAACCCATTTCTATTAATCTATGTATTGACATGTAGCTGTAATATTACCAGTCTGCTGGCATCTTGCTCCTTGGTTGGTGGATGGTGTCTGCCCTTGACTCTGCCTGTCTTCTCCCTGTATTCAGTCTGGCTTTCCCACCTAGCTATATTCTGCCCTACCATAAGCCAAAGCAGCTTTAGTCATCAACCAATAAAAGCAACACATATTTACAGCATACAGAAGGATGTCCCACATCAGCTAAGGACCTCATAGATGCCAGGGGTGAGCCTACTACTATTATTTTCTAAATGGACACATAGTTTAAATTGACTTCTGAAATTTATATTTCCAAACCCTTAGATTAGTGAAGCCCTCAGTTCTCATCAAATAAATTTCTTTGTGCAGCAGGGGTTGGTTAACACAGAAACTCTGAAGTGGTCAGTGTGTAGAAAATAAGGGTCTGTGGGGCTGCTGAACTCAGTGCTAACAGAATGTCATGGAAGAACAGAACGGAATGATCATTAGAGCCAGGTTGAGGAAGAACAAAGGAAAATAAAGTCTTCTGGACATGACAGGATTGCTGCATTCATGAACTCACAGAATCTATGGTTGCTTATACAAGATCTGCATAAGATCAAGCCAGTAAATATTTCAGTATGGAGAGACAAGGATCCCCAAAGTCCTCACCCCTAGTTGAAGAGCTATTGACAGTTGATGGCTGCTAGGCAAGGGAGACTCAATATTCTTTAGGGATATGGCCCTTGGTAGGTCAATCATGATCCATTGAATGGCCCATATTCATGCCTACATGGGCATCTCAAATTAGACTCAATGGGCCATAAAATAAGAAGAGCATATGAAATTGGGAGGGGTACAGAGAGTATAGAATGGATCTGGGAGGAGTTAGGGAGAAGAATGGGGAGTGAATATGATCAAAACACATTTTACTCATTTGTGGACTTTCAAATGAATTAATAAAAGTATTATATTAATCAAAGTTGTAGCAGTGCATGCATATAATCCAAGTGCTGGGGAGGCAGAGACAGGAAGGTCTTTCGAGCTCAGTCTAGATAGTCTATGTGACTTGGTGAGATATTTGCTAAGTGAGAAACCTTGTTTCAAAATAATGGGGAGTATGATTGAAGAAGATACCTGACATAGACCTCTAGCCTCCATAATCATATGTACACACATACACCACACTCATGCATAACCATATCTCCCTCCAAATGAAGGTAAAATCAAAATACTTCTAAAAGTTTAATGAAAAGAAGAAAGGGGAAATGAAAAGGGCAAACAAAGAAAAAGGAGAAAAATAAAAGAGAAAAAAGATTGCTGTACAATGAAAAAATATATACAGAAAATTAGCTTGATACATGAAAGGTAATAAAAAGAATACATAAAATATTTAAAAATACTAAGATAAAATAAAATTACTACTAAGAATATAACAAATGGCAAAATCGGTAAACACGGTAAACACAAAGGGCAATAATAGAAAAGATGAAGTAGTTGAGTGACTTCTTTCTGGGCCCTTGATGAACAGAGTTTTCTCAGTTGATATAGGAGTGGTGGTGGGAAAGTGGAATGTATAGCTTTTGTCTTTCCTGTGATTTTTTTTTCTGGTGCTGAGTCTGTGCTGGACAACGGTTAGGTGTCTGCCAGAGCTGATGTCAATTAGTAGTACCCCTTCTTTGTGTTCCTAGTGTCTCTGTTGGACACATTTAGTTTTTGTATTCTTGTTCAGGTTCTCCCACCCTCCAGAGACTCTCTGGCTTGTATTTCTTGGGTGGCTGGCATTCTAGCTGAGGAGGTTTCTCTTAAGAACATTGGGAGTTGAAGGAAACAAAGAAAGCATTGAGATTTGTTCAGGCCAGGGGATAACGAAGTTCAAAGTTATTCTTAATTGATCAAACCCCAAAGTATTAGTTTCAAAGTCTGCTCCAAACTACTGTGGTTTGGTTGACCTCTTCCTGAACACTACACTGTGTGAGCCAAGTCTCAGGCCTCCTGTGCTTCCCAACGTGTCATCGTATGAGCTTCTTACTGTCTATGCTGCTTCCCATGGCTGTCTGTTTCCTGGAGGCCTAGAAAGTTGACTTCGGTCTACCTTGCTTGCATTGCTCCATGTTATTGGGCTCCCAGGATAGCTCAACTCTAAACAACAGCTTTTCTTTGAAGATGACACCTGCCTTAGATCGCTGAACTTTGAGTGCCTGTGTTTAACAAAAGGTTCTCTCCATGGCCACCATTCCCAATGGAGTAGGCACCATCTCACCTACCCGCAACTGGACTGAGTGAGAACTGAACTTGTCTTACGGATAAGACTTCTGGTTTCTTTTCAGCATGCAGCCTGGCTGATCTTTTGGATGGGCTTTTTGTTCAGCCGTGGGGAGTCTTGCTCTGAAGCTGTGTTCATCTTGGCATGTTCTTACCCAACTTTCATTCTGCTATTTTTCAGCCAACCTAGAACTCTCATTGTGGATATATAAAACTCTTTTTCTCATTCTTTCTTACTGTCACTCTTCTCTATTACACCCTGTCACCCAAAGGTGGCTTCTAATGTGCTGTCTCACTCACAAGTTTGGTTTCCAAAGTCCATTAACAAAAAGTAGTGGAAGGCAGCAAACAATGTTGGGTATTTTGGGGAAATGATGAGATAGGTGCTCTTTGGAATTGGCGCTTGATTGTTCTTTGAAATAAGTGTGTGTAGCACACTCTACTGTGCACTGATCATTCTAACCTTATAAGGCTAATTTTTCCTCTTCCTTTCACCTTTCCACTCATTTTTTAAAGCTTTATTCAGAAAGTAAACTATGATTTGTTACTGTGTGAAAGAAGAAGGATAAGATTATCATTTGGGTTAAACATATGAAATAATTCTTTTGATTTCACACCTTTTCCTTTTTCCAGAGTTTGCAAATTGTTATTTTTCTGTATAATAGTACTTGTTGTTTTTCATAAGCATTAATAATTAGGAAATATAATTCAAGTGTAAAGTGGGTCTCCTTTCCTGTTGTTGGATTTTTTTTTTCACCCCCAAGTAACTCAGGCCTAGGTTTTAGTCTCTGTATGACATTTCATATTTCAAAGATTGAAACTCCAAAAATCCATCAAACCAGACAGCTCACACTGTTATTGGAAAGGAACATTCAAATATGTGAGCAAGCCTAATGGCCTCTCTTGCTTTTTAAGAATATAAAGGACAATCTTTCCAATACTTACTGCTAAAATTAAATGAGCAGCGTGGGGTGGTGAATGGCAAAATAATGATGTTAATGCCTGGGGTGCCTGTTCATCACATGGTGGGCAAATGGAGACTCCATGGGAGACATTAAAAAAAAACAAGACTGGCAATGGTGATGACATTCTCGGGTTGGGAGAGGGAAGGCAGTTCAGCAGTACTGACAGCTGTGCCTCAGGTCAGAGGGGAAGAGAGGGAGAAGAGTGGGCTGGCTGGACATCAAGCTGCTCCGTTTGCATACGGTTCACAAGCTGGCTCCCTGTCAATCCCGGTCCAGTGTCCCCTCTGCAGCCTTGTAAAGCATGTGCTTTGATGCATTCTGTCAGTTGGCACACTAGACAGTGAATAGTTGAAGGATGTCTGGCATTCTGGAGACTTTCCTTTATTGATATTATACGTTAGTCTTGTTGGGATGAAATTGAATCCCCAGCTCAAATCAGGTATAGGGTATTCTAGGGTGCAAATAAATGGTTTTAAAGAGGGAATCTAAGCTGGGTATGGTAGTTTATGACTGTTATCTCAATGTTTGGAAGGCTGAAGCAGGAGGATTGCTGTGGGTCAAAGGTACATGATGAAATATTAGGTCTACCTGGCCTACAGAGTGAGACTATTTCAAACTAACTAACTAACTAACTAACTAACTAACTAACTAACTAACTAAC